>JACEFZ010017196.1:172500-190000 GCA_014155875.1 Cepaea nemoralis | reverse complement strand
AATATACTCAGTCAATGAAAGTATTCAAAGCAAATGCCACCAAGTTCTCCAATTCATTTCTTCTCATAACATGCCCACAAAATTGTGACTGTCTACGTCTTATATCTCTAGTACAACACTCACATAAAGTGAAGGTTCTTTATAAAGTTGTTGCATATGCTTTACAGGACGTAGCAATTAACCCCAGCATTTTTTTGGCTGTTCATGATTGCTGGGCAAAATTACGTTCAATAGTTTGCCATTGCTTTCCGAACGACCGGCACCCATACAATTTTATAAAAAACCACGTAAGGCAGTCTGCTGCCAAATCTCCCGCAGCTGTATTTCGAACGGGGAATGCTGGATTACGAACTGCATCAGTAACTCCTTCGCCACGGAGCAAGAAAATTGACTGTTCAACATCAATATAACATGAAAGTACAACATCATAACACGTCAAAGTACAGCAGTTTTAAATTTGAAAATACAACAATTAAATAATATCAAAGTACAACATACAACAGTGCCATCATCACAGAGCCAGTATTAGTATTACAGGGGTCTCTTTCTCCTATACAAGCTCAGAAATAAGCGGGGTGTGCATTGCTGCTACAGACACTTCACATCTACGTACAGACAACAGACGTTATCCCGGTGGCACAAAATGTCACTGAGTCTCTGCTACCTCTGAGAGACTACTTTGGCATTGCAGGTACAAGCACTGACCAGCATAAATGGGTTCGATCATTGTAATGTGACATCGGTAAAACATGTATGGATCTATGATAGAAGATCATAGTTTCAATGGACATCAATAAAATCGATGTTTTAACAAACAGGGGAGACAACGAAATTAATTTATTGTTGTATATAAATGAACACCAAGTAATGCAAACATTTAGTTTGAAGGATAGAATTGTATGATTTATACAGAAGCAAACAACACGTAAGTTGAGAAGCTACTCAGAAAAATTAATTTATTACGTTGTCTTAGATATCTAGTCTGTGATCTCAAATGATAGATAATATCTCAACATAAGTCTGTGTACGTAATCATTTATCTAGTATAATATCCGTTGAATAAACTTATGATTCTGCCATGTCCTGTAAAACGATATAATAATTTTGGCTGGCACATGTGCATGTGCCACGAAATAAGAAGAATTTAAAACAACTTCTTCTTCAGCATTCCGAGCCATTGAGGTTCTTTGCCGCAGATATAATCCGTCTCCATTCGTCTCTCTGGTTGTCTTTCTCTTGCCAGTCATTGATTCCAAGTGCTTGTAGGACTGTATATATATATATTATCTCTCCACCGTCTTCTTGGTCTACCTCGGGGTCTACGGTCATTTATTTCTTGAGTGTAAGCGAGTTTTGTTTCCCTATTATCTTCCATTCTTTCTATATGCCCCAGCCATTGTAGTCTATTAGCCTTCATGATACCAGTGATTAGCGGGGACTTAAACAGATCATAAATGTCTTTGTTACTTCTTCTTTTCCACTCTCCACTTTGTGTATCCCTAATGGGTCCAAAGATGCGTCTTAAAATTTTGTTCTCAAAGGTTTGTAACAAGGCTTCGTCTCCTTTCGTTGTACTCCAGGTTTCAGAGCCATACAGCACAACTGGTCTGATCAGTGTTTTGTATATTGTGATTTTGGTGTTACGAGATAGCGCCTTTGGTTTTAGTAGATGTTGTAGTGCATAGTATATCTTATTTCCAGAATTGATTCTAGTTTGTATTTCTTCCCTTATGATATTGGAGCAGTTGAAGATTGTACCCAGGTATTTGTATGTTTCCGTTCTTTTAATGGTTATATTATCTATTTGTATGTGGCCAGAGTTTTTAGCCATTCCTTCTCTTGAAATTACCATATATTCTGTCTTATCTTGGTTGATAACCAGCCCCATTTGTTGGGCTTTTTCCTTTAAGTGAGTCAATATTTCCAATGTCTTTTGTTCATTTTCCCCTATAATATCTATATCATCTGCATAACCAAGCAGCTTGGATGTTCCTCCAATATCACATTCCTCCTTTACCCTCCTTACAACTTTCTCTAGAGCCAGATTGAAGAGTAGCGGCGATAGTGCATCACCCTGTTTCAAGCCAGATGTTATTTGGAAAGGGTCTGATTTCCTGCCTTTATATGTTACTATATTATAAGTATCGTCCATGCATAGTCTGGTCATGTTGATTAACTTCCTTGGTATTCCAAATTCCCGCATAGCATTCCATAGACTATTCCTATGGACACTATCATAAGCCTTTTAAAATCCACAAAAATGTTATGGAGATCTCTTTTATATCCCAAATTTTTCTCGGATATTTGTCGTAAGATAAATATCTGATCTATTGTTGATCTGTTTTGTCTAAACCCCGCCTGGTAGTCACCTAATATGTATTCTGAATATGGTTTTAGTCTATTTAGTAATACTGCGGATAGTATCTTATAGCTTATGGACAGTAGTGATATTCCTCTATAATTTTCACACTGGAACTTGTCTCCTTTCTTAAAGATAGGTATCAATAATGTCTCTTTCCAGTCATGGGGTAATTCTTCAGTCCTCCAGATTTTTATTATTAGTTCGTATAGCTTTAGATGTAATGTATGGCCACCTGCCTTTATAAATTCAGCAGCAATTCCATCAGCCCCAGTTGCCTTATTGTTTTTAAGTCGTGTGATTACATATAGGATTTTTTCAAATGCAGGTTCTTCAATTTGTGGTTCACACGTTAGAACCTCTTCCTATGGGAAAGTGTTACTGGGTGCTTCACAATTTAGTAATTCAACAAAGTATTCTTTCCATGTGTTGCACATTTCCTCATTGGTATTTATCATATTCCCCTTGTTGTCTTTTAAACCATATGTGTTGTGTTGGTGCCCTCTTTTCATTGACTTCAGTTCTTTAAAACACTTTCTGGATTCGTTGTTCTGGTGATTAGTTTCCATATCTTTGATTATATTACTCATATATTCTCGCTTCTGCTGTCGGACTATTTTTGTAGCCTCTTTACATTCATTTCTATAATACTCTTCCTTTTGGATGTTGTTGATATCATTTAACCATAAATGTCTGGCATTATTTTTCCTAATGACTGCTTCTTCACATCTTTGATTGAACCATCTGTTCTTTCTATGCGTGGTTAACACACCGAGACATTCTTCTGCGGTTGATTGAATTGTATTCTTGATGTTCAACCAAGTTTGGTCAACACTTTCCTCCAACGGGTTTTGTAGAATTTCAAGTTTATATTTTATTTCATCTGCAAATTTCTCTTTGACTGTAAATTCTTGTAGTTTTTCTCTGTTATATGTTGGGTGTAACCTTTGTAGTTTAGCATAGAAAGCTCTCTTAAGTTTTATTTTAAATTTTGCCCCAACGAGGAAGTGGTCGCTGTGGCACTCGGCTCCTCTATAGCTTCTAACTTGCTGTATGTTTGATTCCAATTCCAATTCCAAATTTCAAAAACAAAAATTCCAAATTCGTCCTCGTCTAACCTGCTTCATCAGCTGTGGTTATAATTGAGGATCGTGGTTTTTGTGGGTTTATTCACCCTAATTCTTGTCTTGTGAGTCCTATCTCGGACTGGTTATGTAGCGTTTGTGTCTGTGACGTCAGCAGTGGTCGGCGGCTATCCTTTGTGCTCTTCTGTTGTTATGGTTTTCTTTGTTGGTGTAGGCTCCTGGCTCGTCTGGCTGCAGTCCTTATAAGGACTTTTCGTAATCCCCCTCCAGCTGGGGGGTCGGTCCGTGGCTGTCCTTTGTGCTCTTCTGTTGTTGTGGTTTTCTTAGTTGGTGTAGGCTCCTGGTTCGTCTGGCTTTACTGGCTGCAGTCCTTATAAGGACTTTTGATTAGGTCATTTAGTCTTCTTCGTTGTGTATTTTGTGTAGGAGCTTTTCGACGTTTCTATTTTCCTTCTTGAACTTTTTGTCATCTTCGAGTTTTAGCTTCGGCCATATCTTTCTTTCCTCCGCGGTCAGCCATGGATACTTTCTCTCCATCTTTTATGTAGTAATTGTAGTCGGTATCTCTTTCTATGATTTTTTGTGGCCATTCTACCGGTCGCCTGAGTTTTTTTGGTTTCTTCTTTTCTCTTTCAATCCAGCACCTTTCGAATTCCTGGTCTCTGATTGACTCCTTCCTTAGGAACTCTCGTAGCTCTTCCAAAGTCCTTCCCCCGGGGCCGCTCCGTGTCTTCTACAGGGCGCTCGTCTTGGTTTGCTTCAACTGTCTGACGCGATATTGTCGTGGGTGGGTTGCTGGCTGTGTCTAGCGGATCCGGCTCGTCCTCTTGTTGGATGTCTTCTTGCGGTTTCTCTGTGTGTTTTTTTGTTTCTTGTGCTGAATTGCTTTGGGTTGGTTCCCTTTCGATTGTTAGAATTTCTCTGGCCGATTTGATGTCTCGCAGAATCTCTTCATTTATCTTTACCATCTGCCTCATATTCTCCACCTCTTGTTTGATGTCCCGCTGGATCTCCTTTATTTCGGCAAGTAGTTTCTCATTGTCGCTGGTTGGTGCCGATGTTTGCAGTAGCTTGACTTGTTTCTTTAACTCGTCGATCTGCTTTTGAAGTTGATCTCTTTCGGTTTGTGCTATACCCGTGGCTGTCTCGCCCCTCTGCATTGCTTCCTTGAATGGAGTCTTTGTGATGATGGCGATTTTTAAGACGTCTCTCTGACTCTGTATGTTTGATGCATTTTTGTTGTTAATTAAAATGTTATCTATTTGATTATAGGTTCTCTTGTCACATGATTTCCAAGTTTGTTTATGTATATCCTTTCTTTGCAGTCTGGTACTGCTTATCTGCAGTCCTTTGGCTTCTGCTAGGTTGATGTCTCTCCATCCATTATCATTTGAAGTTGTATGTAGGCTTTCCATACCGGCAACTTTTGTATGAGTTTGCTCTCTACCTATTTTTGCGTTGAAGTCTCCGAGCAAAATCAGGATGTCCTGTTTGGGGGTTTCTTCTATGAAATCTTCCAGATCATTATAAAAGTCTTCTTTAAAGTCATCTTCTTTTTCTTCTGTAGGTGCATGCACATTAATCATCGTTATATTTTTCCATTTACCTTTTATTCGTAATTTACTAATCCTAACATTAACAGCTTTAAAGTTTAGAACGTTCCACCCATAACTCTTTTATGATGAGAAATCCTGTTCCTAATTCATGTTTATTTTGGGTGTTTAAAACAACAGGAGTCAGTATTTGTAAGCATCATTAGGAAGTTCAAGCTGAAACTCACATGTTTGTTTCGGTGTAATATTAATGGCGTAAAGAAAGATATGACATCTATGTCAATCCATAATATACAATTGAATGTACGACAGTCGCTGATGTTTGCTTTAAGGCTGCAGATATGTTTCATCCAAGTAAAGGCCAGGTTTGGTCATGTTTTCTCCGCAGGTTGCCGGCATTTGATTGTCTGGTTTAGTCATGTTTTCTCCGCAGGTTGCCGGCATTTCATTGTCTGGTTTAGTCATGTTTTCTCCGCAGGTTGCCTGCATTTCATTGTCTGGTTTAGTCATGTTTTCCCCGCAGGTTGTCGGCATTTCATTGCCTGGTTTGGTCATGTTTCCTTGCAGGATGTCGTCATTTCATTGTCTGGTTTGGTCATGTTTTCCCTCAAGTTGTCGGCATTTTATGGTCAACAGAGTCCAGCCCAAAACCTCACAGAAAGTAAGATACACGTAATACCTACAATTCTCATTATAAGTCAGATACATTATACATATCCGTTCTCGTTACAAGTAAGATAGACATGATACCTTCCCGTTCTCGTTACAAGTAAGATACACATGACACCTACGCGTTCTCGCTATCAGTAAGATATACATTTATTTGCGCTCGCTTGCTTTGACCTCAAGCGTAGTCCATAACACTATTTATAGTAGTGATGGACTGAATTATCCGTGTGGATCAGCTTTCCCTTTCAAGAGTATCTCTCGCCATCAGGTGAACCCAAACCGACTTCAGAGGTACTTGTAATTTACGTTCCAAAGTCAAGGACGACAGGTCAACATTTTAGTCCAACTGTCCGGAGCAAGGGCTGAACCGCTAACCTCTGCCTCAGCACACCGGATGTTTAAGTAAGATACACATGATACCTACCTATTCTAGTTACAAGTCAGATACACTTGATACCAGACAGTTTTCGTTACAAGTAAGATAGACATGAAAGTGAACCGTTCTCGTTACATGTAAGATGCACATGATAGCTAGCAGTTCTCGTTACATGTAAGATGCACATGATACCTAGCAGTTCTCGTTACATGTAAGATGCACATGATAGCTAGCAGTTCTCGTTACATGTAAGATGCACATGATACCTAGCAATTCTCGTTACATGTAAGATGCACATGATACCTACCAGTTCTCGTTACATGTAAGATGCACATGATAGCTAGCAGTTCTCGTTACATGTAAGACGCACATGATAGCTAGCAGTTCTCGTTACATGTAAGACGCACATGATAGCTAGCAGTTCTCGTTACATGTAAGATGCACATGATAGCTAGCAGTTTTCGTTACATGTAAGATGCACATGATACGTAGCAGTTCTCGTTATATGTAAGATGCACATGATAGCTAGCAGTTCTCGTTACATGTTAGATGCACATGATAGCTAGCAGTTCTCGTTACATGTAAGATGCACATGATACGTAGCAGTTCTCGTTACATGTAAGATGCACATGATAGCTAGCAGTTCTCGTTACATGTAAGATGCACATGATAGCTAGCAGTTCTCGTTACATGTAAGACGCACATGATACCTAGCAGTTCTCGTTACATGTAAGATGCACATGATAGCTAGCAGTTCTCGTTACATGTAAGATGCACATGATACCTAGCTGTTCTCGTTACATGTAAGATGCACATGATACTTAGCAGTTCTCGTTACATGTAAGATGCACATGATAGCTAGCAGTTCTCGTTACATGTAAGATGCACATGATAGCTAGTAGTTCTCGTTACATGTAAGACGCACATGATAGCTAGCAGTTCTCGTTACACGTAAGATGCACATGATATCTAGCAGTTCTCGTTACATGTAAGATGCACATGATAGCTAGCAGTTCTCGTTACATGTAAGATGCACATGATACCTAGCTGTTCTCGTTACATGTAAGATGCACATGATACGTAGCAGTTCTCGTTACATGTAAGATGCACATGATAGCTAGCAGTTCTCGTTACATGTAAGATGCACATGATAGCTAGCAGTTCTCGTTACATGTAAGATGCACATGATACCTAGCAGTTCTCGTTACATGTAAGATTCGTATGATACCTAGCAGTTCTCGTTACATGTAAGATGCACATGATAGCTAGCAGTTCTCGTTACATGTAAGATGCACATGATAGCTACCAGTTCTCGTTACATGTAAGATGCACATGATAGCTAGCAGTTCTCGTTACATGTAAGATTCACATGATACCTAGCAGTTCTCGTTACATGTAAGATGCACATGATAGCTAGCAGTTCTCGTTACACGTCAGATACACATGATACATACCCTTTCTCGTTAAAAGCATTTGGTATCCGTAATATGGGCCCACTTCAACCTTGGTGCAAGTAAGTGTTTTACATTCTTGCACAAGTGAGAGTCCCACGGGAATGCATATTCTATTGTACTCACACGCTGCAACATGAGAACCGTTTGGTGTTAGTTCTCTGCTGTCAGATATAATAATTGGCGCTACATGTCTCAGTCCTGCATCTGTTTGTCTTGTCTCATATAATTACAAGACAGTATCATTCATTCTTCTCATTTCCTTCTAAACATGTTCCTGGTTTGTTTTTTTTTGTTTTTTTTTTTAAAGATAGCGATGCAGTGGTGTTTAAGGGTGGAGCAATTAGTCAGTCAGTCAGTCAGTCAGTCATTCAGTCATTCAGTCAGATAGTCAGTTAGTCAGTTAATCATTTAATTGGTTAGTTAGTTAGTTAATTAGTTAGTTAGTTAGTTAGTTAGTTAGTTAGTTAGTTAGTTAGTTGGTTGGTTGGTAGGTTGGTTGGTTGGTTGGTTGGTTGGTTGACAGATCATCCTCATTGCACATCGAACCATTCAGTCCATAAGTGCTCGGATCCCGTCCTCGGCAAATCCCGTAGCCTGTAGTGTCTCAGGAACCAGTTCCTCTATTGATTTAATAATCTTCTTTGGCTTCCTGCAAAGTGTTCTTGATTTTCCACATCTCTTTTAACTTGCTGCTTCTCGCAGTCTGATCAATGTGGTAGATTCACAGTCATCACTTGGTTCTCGCAAACGTCTTACTTCTCGTAGAGCATTCAATATATCATCCTGGCCCATGACTCGTCCGCCCTCCACAGTAGCCTTAGCTGCCCGTCTGTCAGCCTGATCATGTCTTTGTACAAAATAAAAATGAAACCTCTTCTGTATCTTCCTGAGCATACTCGCTGAGTCACTAAGGAGACAGACCCGAGTACACGTCTGGGTCTCGAGTCATGTTATTGCTTTACTTACTTCCATGACTTCCATAGTCGGACTGCTTGTGGTCAAAACAAAAGCACCAGAATCATCTTTCACAATTCTCTCTCCAACCTGGGTGTAATAGCCAACGAACTTCTCACGCGTCGATTGAGCGACCCATCTGTGTAAATGACAGCATCACCCTCTACAGAATTCTCGAAGATACTGTATTTCCGCCTCCACATCTGCCGGCTTTTCTTGTTTACATTTTCTGTCTAGTTGAATGCAAATTGAAAAAGGAAAAAAAACGTACATAACTCTGTTGGCACTTGTACCCACTCCTTGCCAGGTTCTAAGTCCTCAAGTGAAGTCACCTGTTGAAGAATGTCTTCGGTGTGACCCATCCAGGACTTTCATCTTTTTAACTTGTTGTCCATTACCTTCTAAATTTCAACCAGAAGTTTATGTTGTGTGTTTGCGTTGATTCTGAGGTAAGCACGTGCTTGGCGAATTTGTGTTTTGTCCCCAGTGGTTGGAAAATTACCAAGGTAGCGCATAGCCCTGCATGATGTATCTCTTGTACACCAAAGTATAATACGCATAGTTTTGTTCTGTATCTTTTCCATCGTTCCCATCTGCTTATGGCTGAGAGTCATGATCGCCTTCACATACTCCTGTATACTGACCACACTGAGGCCTATTGGTCTATAACAATGTAGGTCTAGCACATCATTTGTGCCAGGATGTTGGCTCAGTAGACAAACCTGGTGAAAGCAGGGTATCGTCCGGGATCGTTTCTGGCTTATTCTTGAGTGATAGGAACCTATAACTATTGTCATATCGATAGCTTCTGTCTGGGTTACCTGGATACTGCCAAAATCCCTCTATAGACGAAGACTTAGAAACATACTATATATTTCACACACACACACACACACACACACACACACACACACACACACACACACACACACACACACACACATTGGCGCCATAAACTAAGTCATGGCGTCAACTAAACTTGACATTGCTGAGGTGCAGTCTACAGGCCGAGAGATGGGCCTAGAGGGAATGGAGTCGCAGATGTACGAACAATAGGTTGAACGAGACTTCAGACAAGAAGAACGAGAAAGAGGGAAGTCTGAGATAAAGCAAGAATCTCGGAAGATTGCCTAGGAAGAAAGGAAGATGAATCAAGAAGTTCGGAAGATTTAGCAAACGGTCAAGAACCTCGAGATGGAGCAAGATGCCAAGAAACTTGACGTGGAGCAAGAGGCCAAGAACCTTAAGACAGAGCAAGAGGCCTAGAAGATGGAACATGAGTTCCAAATGAAAGAGTTGGAAGTGAAAACTCATACTTCGAGGGGGAGCAGTTGGAGGATCTTCTTTCTCTAGCTCTCAGACCTTCGGCAGTGGACCATACCAGACCATGACATTCTCACTAACTCCCTTTGAGGAGAGACGGGAATGCATGGATGAATATATTCATAAATTGTCGGCTATGGCCACTGCCGTGGGCTTGGAAATTGGGAAATTTAACCTCAAGCTCTCCCAGGGTCTTCGTGGGGCCGCTTAAGAGGTCTATTAAGGAATGTTTCCAGGTATGGAGAGTGAGTTTGAATCGTTGAAACAAGCCTTATTGAAATGGTTTGAGATGACCACTCACACATATCGCTTGAAGTTCCGAACATTGAAGAAAGAGCCTGGTAAAATGTTCTCTGCTTACGCAGTTAGACTTAAATCCTACTTGTTAAAGTGGATGGTTCTGGCTGGCTTCACCAATGATTATGCTAAATTGGAGAAGCTACAGGTCGTGGACCAAATGAAGTATCAAATGTCTACACCATTACGAACATTCTTGTTAGAGAATGGTGCTGAGAAGTTAGATACGGTCAACACTATGGCCGAAAGATATGTTTATCCCATGAAGAGGCTAGTGTCCCAGCCCCAAAGTTTCTAGATCTGTACTTAATCGCCTACCGGCAAAACGGCAGAACATTCAGAGAAAGTTCAATGGAAGAAACCTGAGCTTAGGAGTCAATCAGATTCCCCTAAGAGGCAGTGGAGTACACGTTGGTGTAATTTCTGTAAAACGTCTACACATAAAACTTCCGATTGTTGATCCATACATACTGGCTCTCACTGTGTTGTCTATCTCGTAGGAACCTAGAAGGGTCCAACGAGGAGGTTATTTCGGGTAACGAGAGCCTTGATTCTGGTAAGCCACCGGAAGTGAAAACAATAGACGTGAATCGTCATCCAGTAGAATGTCTTATGACATTAAAATGTAATTCGACGTAGTCATTGCAGCCCATTTGGTGAGTCAGGGCAGCTCACTGGAGAGGCGATTGAGATCCAGATTGTCATGAAACGTGTGGTAGGCATGTCCTTGCCGACTGCACAAGTAGACATTAAATCTAAATTTATTACCTGCACTGTCAAGGCTGCAATTCTGCTCGATCCGATTTTCCCCATGATCTTGGGATGTCGTTACATGTTGCTGGGGGAACCAAACAAACTTATAATAGTAGGTACACACTATTTTCTTCAGTTGACACACGGGTGTCGGGGCAACACTCCGGTGGACCTCCTGCTACTTTTATTGGCCAGGAATAACTGAAGACGTGTGTAGGTATGTCAAATCGTATCCAGAGTGCCAGGGGATGAATCCCAAGCATTGAAAATCTCCTCTGGTACTTTGCGAGGTGCCCATTACGAATTCTCCATTTGAGTGAGTGGCCATCGACATTGTAGATACACTTCCTAGGACTAGGAATAAGTATATTTTGACTATGGTCGATTACTGTTCCATGTCGGGCGAGGTGATACCTTTGTCCACCATCGATTTTTAAGAAGGTGGCAGACCCGATTGGGATTTCATAATCAGATCTTAACAAACAATGGGTTTAATGGGGGGGGGGGGGGTTAATGGAAGAAGTCTTCTGTATCTTCCACACTAAGCAAATACACACTAGCCCTAACCACTCTCAATCTAACGGGCAAGTGGAGCGATTAAGGGAAGGTTAATGAAGAGGTCCTACATAAACACAACATTCTACTTGGGGGAAAGAAACATGTATCGACAAAGACACTCTCTCTTCTACATGGTGATGACCAACCATAGAGAGAGGAATTTTTAGATTAAACTGAAGGGGGCTCTTCTATTGGGAAGGTTACACCTCTTCGGCAGAACACCGAACTAGAACTACAAAGACGTCGGAAGAACATTTAGAGTCCCAAAAGCCATGAGACCTAAACAAAAAGGTTGTGTGGACGAAAGACAATGATGAGTGAAGTAAGTGGAATAGGATGGATTCTTGTATGAAAGGGTTCCGGATGTCAAGAGCCTGCGTCGACGACCTAGGCCTATACAATCTGAGACGACAATCTACCTAGATGGTGCTGCTCACTTGGACCTCCTGTTAGATGTTGTTCTATCCCAGCTCAAGTTTGCCAGCCAAGCCAAGCAGGATCATGTAGTCAATGTATATTGATGATATTCTGTTCTGATGGTATGCCTGCTCAGTCCATTGTCATGTAAAACTGTGAGGGGGGCAGGTCATTATCACCATGTTGTCTGTTTTTGGGTCTCCCTTTTGTTGGTTGACGGTAGAAGGAATTTGTTGTTTTCGAAACATGGCGGATAACTTCACTTAGACCAGTCAAGTTAATTTTACAATTGGTTGAGTCATCCAGTTGGTGGAGATGACGTTACATATCCGACCTCTTGAGAATAACACACTAAAACCATCCACCAGCATTGAGGCTTTAACCATATATACTGTAACCAACAAGAGACATGTTGCTATGAATGATCATTAACTGTGTTAAAGTGAAAGACCTTCCAAAATCGTGCGAGATGGTCCTCTTCCTGAAAATAGGCTATAGCGCATGTGGTTAAGCGGTTATGGTCGTAGTATCATTTATTTCTAACTGTGCCAGTCAGAACTTTAAGACATGAATTTCCCAGTCGTGATGGAGAAGGAAAGAAAGGTTCTTCTACATAGTTTGATCGCTACAACGGGGGACTCCTGTTGATGAAGATTAATCTACCGATTGTGTGAAGTCTTCAACATATTATCGTTGATAATCTTACCCTGCGGAAGAATACAGTCTATGTTCCAGTATGCAACGCCGAGGAAGAAGCTAGTTCCAATCAGGTGAATTAGCAGTCGACTCCAGACATACTCACGGTGACTGGGCAATGCAAATGATGAAATATTCCCTCCATTCAGCCTGAATAGTTGTCTGTACAGATTGGCCCCACGCATAACTCTGTAGTACATTGTTTGTCTTCTCTGGGTGTCAAATTTCCTGTTAACTGGTACCTAGCCTATGTTATATATGTGGAATTCATTTTTGAATTGAAGAGTGTGTTAGTTCCTTGTTGCTACTCCGATTCTGATTCCGATTCAGCTAAGAATAATGGAACCGTTCAACCATCGGCTATATCAAATTGGTTGTATATGGGTCCTTTATTGTGTAGCTTGTATTAAGTCTTTTGTACATTGGGCTGTTTGTTTTCGTCTTCCTAGCTTCTGATTGGTTGATTGTGTTCGTTACTTTCTTGTTGTGGTTTTTCTTGTCTGGACAGAGCCGCGCACTTGTTGAGGAGTGGAATAACTGTGTACCCATCCCGTCATACGGTGTTGCTTCCTTCAGGAGCTTAACTTCTTATTCTCCTGGCTCCAATAATGTTGTGAGTTTTCGCGTCCTTTCGGTAATCTTTGATTTCGCGTGTAGTGGGTGTATCAGTGACTTGATCTTGGTATTGAGTAATACCGATTCATAACCTATCTAAACACTTAGTCTTGGTCTGGCAGGCCTTTGTATTCTTCTTCTGTTGCTTCTTCTTCTGTCTGGAACTTTGTGTTTTCTGGTATAGATGTTTCTTTCTTTGACTTGAAAAGTTCAAGTTGATTTCGTTCTTCTTTGATCTCTTTAAGAGTTTGTTGTGTCTCTTCTCGCTCTCTCTCTCTCTCTCTCTCTCTCTATATATATATATATATATATATATATATATATATATATATATATATATATATATATATATATATATATATATATTTTGCATATCCTTTACAGGACATCGCTGTCAACACCAGCATCTTTCAGCTGTATGTTGATTTCTTGGCAAGATTACGCTCAGTAGTTTATATATATATATATATATATATATATATATATATATATATATATATATTATATATATATATATATATATATATATATATATATATATTATATTCTTCTTCAGCGTTCCGAGCCATTGAGGTTCTTTGCTGCAGATACAATCCGTCTCCATTCGTCTCTCTGGTTGACCTTCTCTTGCCAGTCGTTGATTCCAAGTGCTTGTAGGTCTGTATATATATATTATCTCTCCACCGTCTTCTTGGTCTACCTCGGGGTCTACGGTCATTTATTTCCTGAGTGTAAGCGAGTTTTGTTTCCCTATTATCTTCCATTCTTTCTATATGCCCCAGCCATTGTAGTCTATTAGCCTTCATGATACCAGTGATTAGCGGGGACTTAAACAGATCATAAATGTCTTTGTTACTTCTTCTTTTCCACTCTCCACTTTGTGTATCCCTAATGGGTCCAAAGATGCGTCTTAAAACTTTGTTCTCAAAGGTTTGTAATAAGGCTTCGTCTCCTTTCGTTGTACTCCAGGTTTCAGAGCCATACAGCACAACTGGTCTGATCAGTGTTTTGTATATTGTGATTTTGGTGTTACGAGATAGCGCATTTGATTTTAGTAGATGTTGTAGTGCATAGTATATCTTATTTCCAGAATTGATTCTAGTTTGTATTTCTTCCCTTATGATGTTGGAGCAGTTGAAGATTGTACCCAGGTATTTGTATGTTTCCGTTCTTTTAATGGTCATATTATCTATTTGTATGTGGCCAGAGTTTTTAGCCATTCCTTCTCTTGAAATTACCATATATTCTGTCTTATCTTGGTTGATAACCAGCCCCATCTGTTGGGCTTTTTCCTTTAAGTGAGTCAATATTTCCAATGTCTTTTGTTCACTTTTCCCCTATAATATCTATATCATCTGCATAACCAAGCAGCTTGGATGTTCCTCCAATATCACATTCCTCCTTTACCTTCCTTACAATTTTCTCTAGAGCCAGATTGAAGAGTAGCGGCGATAGTGCATCACCCTGTTTCAAGCCAGATGTTATTTGGAAAGGGTCTGATTTCCTGCCTTTATATGTTACTATATTATAAGTATCTTCCATGCATAGTCTGGTCATGTTGATTAACTTCCTTGGTATTCCAAATTCCTGCATAGCATTCCATAGACTATTCCTATGGACACTATCATAAGCCTTTTTAAAATCCACAAAAATGTTATGGAGATCTCTTTTATATTCCCAATTTTTCTCGGCTATTTGTCGTAAGATAAATATCTGATCTATTGTTGATCTGTTTTGTCTAAAACCCGCCTGGTAGTCACCTAATATGTCTTCTGAATATGGTTTTAGTCTATTTAGTAATACTGCGGATAGTATCTTATAGCTTGTGGACAGTAGTGATATTCCTCTATAATTTTCACATTGGAACTTGTCTCCTTTCTTAAAGATAGGTATCAATAATGACTCTTTCCAGTCATGGGATAATTCTTCTGTCCTCCAGATTTTTATTATTAGTTCGTATAGCTTTAGATGTAATGCATGACCACCTGCCTTTATAAATTCAGCAGCAATTCCATCAGCCCCAGTTGCCTTATTGTTTTTAAGTCGTGTGATTACATATAGGATTTCTTCAAATGCAGGTTCTTCAATTTGTGGTTCGCATGTTAGAACCTCTTCCTGTGGGAAAGTGTTACTTGGAGCTTCACAATTTAGTTATTCAACAAAATATTGTTTCCATGTGTTGCACATTTCCTCATTGGTATTTATCATATTCCCATTTTTGTCTTTTAAACCATATGTCTTGTGTTGGTGCCCTCGTTTCATTGACTTCAGTTCTTTAACAAACTTTCTGAATTCGTTTTTCTGGTGATTAGTTTCCATATCTTTGATTATATTACTCATATATTCTCGCTTCTGCTGTCGAACTATTTTTGTAGCCTCTTTACATTCATTTCTATAATGCTCTTCCTTTTGGATGTTATTAATGTCATTTAACCATAACTGTCTGGCATTCTTTTTCCTAATGACTGCTTCTTCACATTTTTGATTGAACCATCTGTTCTTTCTATGCGTGGTTAACACATCGAGACATTCTTCTGCGGTAGATTTAATTGTACTCTTGATGTTCAACCAAGTTTGGTCAACGCTTTCCTCCAAGGGGTTTTGCAGAGTTTCAAGTTTACATTTTATTTCATCTGTAAATTTCTCTTTGACTGTAATTTCTTGTAGTTTTTCTCTGTTATATGTTGGGTGTAATCATTGTAATTTAGTATAGAAAGCTCTCTTAAGTTTTATTTTAAATTTTGCTCTTACGAGGAAATGGTCACTGTGGCACTCGGCTCCTCTATAGCTTCTAACTTGTTGTGTGTTTGATGCATTTCTGTTATTAATTAAAATGTGATCTATTTGATTATGGGTTCTCTTGTAACGTTCCAAGGTCGTTGTCCAGATACGTCAGTCTGAATTCGAAGCTCATGTATCTGTTTCGTAACAAAATAGATTTTACAAAGGTGGGGATGTTAACCCCACGCTTCAACCCCAAACCTGGAGGACCAGGGTGTTTCTCTTAGTCTGTTATCTACCCTTTGACCTGTCGGGCTTGGGAGGCCCTGCTGGTAGCTACGCTACCGCCGGCGTAGCTCTCAAGGTCATTGAGAAACTCAAACTCCCCCACCACGACAAGGTGGAAACACCACCGGGGGATGTATATATATAAATTGGGCATTGTGGACAAACAGAGATCCAGGAATCATGGGGTCGGAGAATAGCCTTACTTGTCTTGGCCTGAGATTATCCCAATAAGAAACTGTCTGACATTGTGAACTCCCACCGCAATCATCTTGTCACAAAGTAATAGAACACACACTACAAGAACAGAACAAAACATGCGGGTAATAGAACAAGAACTACATGTAATAGGACAATCACTAGGCTACAGGTAATAGAACAAACACTACAGGTAATAGAACAAGAACTACATGTAATAGAACAATCACTAGGCTACAGGTAATATAACAAACGCGAAAGACAATAAAACAAACACTACAATAATAGAACAACCACTACAATAATAGAACAAACACTACGGGTAACAGAACCAGAATTACGGGTAATAGAACAAACACTACAGGTAATAGAACAAACACTACAGGTAATAGAACAATCACTACAGGTAATATAGCATACACTGCAGGTAACAGAACACATACTACAGTAATAGAACAAACACTACAGGTAATATAGCATACACTGCAGGTAACAGAACACATACTACAGTAATAGAACAAACACTACAGAAATAGAACAGATACTACAGGTAATAGAACAAGAACTACAGGTAATAGAACAATCACTACAGGTAATCAGAACATACACTACAGGTAATAAAGAAATCAGACTGAACTATTAGTTGTCTACCTTCTTTGATGACCTGATATTCTCCCTTAGAACATTCGTACTTGGCACATTCGTTGTCTCTAGGAAACGTGAAGATTTCCCCATCTTGAAAGAGAGTTCCCATCACACAGCAAGTATCTGGTTCGTGTGGAAATATTAGTGCAAATTCACACTTGATGTAAGTCCATATCCAAGGAATATGTTACCACAGCGGTTGCTCGGCCAGTAATTTTCTACATTTATTCTCATCCGTATGTATGTTTGTGTGTATAAGCGTGTATGTGTGCCTGTGTGTGTGTGTAGACAGGCAAACCCCGTATCCAATGCGAAGCTATGTATAAAATAAATAAAAAGCAAAAAACAAACAAACAGATCCATTGAAAACGCACAGAGGCATTGTCAACAAATGGTGCCTTCTAAATATTTCATAGATCAAACATAACTTAAGAATTGGTGCGGTAAACATAACTTCTGCCGCGTTGTCCACCAAAGAGATTTCGCGAAACTCAATGTCTGTCTGTCTGCGTATATACATACATATATACGTACCTACATAC
>JACEFZ010017196.1:90000-167500 GCA_014155875.1 Cepaea nemoralis | reverse complement strand
TGATGATGATGATGATGATGATGATGATGATGATGATGATGATGATGATGATGATGATGATGATGATGATGATGATGATGATGATGATGATGATGATGATGATGATGATGATGATGATGATGATGATGATGATGATGATGATGATGATGATGATGATGATGATGATGATGATGATGATGATGATGATGATGATGATGATGATGATGATGATGATGATGATGATGATGATGATGATGATGATGATGATGATGATGATGATGATGATGATGATGATGATGATGATGATGATGATGATGATGATGATGATGATGATGATGATGATGATGATGATGATGATGATGATGATGATGATGATGATGATGATGATGATGATGATGATGATGATGATGATGATGATGATGATGATGATGATGATGATGATGATGATGATGATGATGATGATGATGATGATGATGATGATGATGATGATGATGATGATGATGATGATGATGATGATGATGATGATGATGATGATGATGATGATGATGATGATGATGATGATGATGATGATGATGATGATGATGATGATGATGATGATGATGATGATGATGATGATGATGATGATGATGATGATGATGATGATGATGATGATGATGATGATGATGATGATGATGATGATGATGATGATGATGATGATGATGATGATGATGATGATGATGATGATGATGATGATGATGATGATGATGATGATGATGATGATGATGATGATGATGATGATGATGATGATGATGATGATGATGATGATGATGATGATGATGATGATGATGATGATGATGATGATGATGATGATGATGATGATGATGATGATGATGATGATGATGATGATGATGATGATGATGATGATGATGATGATGATGATGATGATGATGATGATGATGATGATGATGATGATGATGATGATGATGATGATGATGATGATGATGATGATGATGATGATGATGATGATGATGATGATGATGATGATGATGATGATGATGATGATGATGATGATGATGATGATGATGATGATGATGATGATGATGATGATGATGATGATGATGATGATGATGATGATGATGATGATGATGATGATGATGATGATGATGATGATGATGATGATGATGATGATGATGATGATGATGATGATGATGATGATGATGATGATGATGATGATGATGATGATGATGATGATGATGATGATGATGATGATGATGATGATGATGATGATGATGATGATGATGATGATGATGATGATGATGATGATGATGATGATGATGATGATGATGATGATGATGATGATGATGATGATGATGATGATGATGATGATGATGATGATGATGATGATGATGATGATGATGATGATGATGATGATGATGATGATGATGATGATGATGATGATGATGATGATGATGATGATGATGATGATGATGATGATGATGATGATGATGATGATGATGATGATGATGATGATGATGATGATGATGATGATGATGATGATGATGATGATGATGATGATGATGATGATGATGATGATGATGATGATGATGATGATGATGATGATGATGATGATGATGATGATGATGATGATGATGATGATGATGATGATGATGATGATGATGATGATGATGATGATGATGATGATGATGATGATGATGATGATGATGATGATGATGATGATGATGATGATGATGATGATGATGATGATGATGATGATGATGATGATGATGATGATGATGATGATGATGATGATGATGATGATGATGATGATGATGATGATGATGATGATGATGATGATGATGATGATGATGATGATGATGATGATGATGATGATGATGATGATGATGATGATGATGATGATGATGATGATGATGATGATGATGATGATGATGATGATGATGATGATGATGATGATGATGATGATGATGATGATGATGATGATGATGATGATGATGATGATGATGATGATGATGATGATGATGATGATGATGATGATGATGATGATGATGATGATGATGATGATGATGATGATGATGATGATGATGATGATGATGATGATGATGATGATGATGATGATGATGATGATGATGATGATGATGATGATGATGATGATGATGATGATGATGATGATGATGATGATGATGATGATGATGATGATGATGATGATGATGATGATGATGATGATGATGATGATGATGATGATGATGATGATGATGATGATGATGATGATGATGATGATGATGATGATGATGATGATGATGATGATGATGATGATGATGATGATGATGATGATGATGATGATGATGATGATGATGATGATGATGATGATGATGATGATGATGATGATGATGATGATGATGATGATGATGATGATGATGATGATGATGATGATGATGATGATGATGATGATGATGATGATGATGATGATGATGATGATGATGATGATGATGATGATGATGATGATGATGATGATGATGATGATGATGATGATGATGATGATGATGATGATGATGATGATGATGATGATGATGATGATGATGATGATGATGATGATGATGATGATGATGATGATGATGATGATGATGATGATGATGATGATGATGATGATGATGATGATGATGATGATGATGATGATGATGATGATGATGATGATGATGATGATGATGATGATGATGATGATGATGATGATGATGATGATGATGATGATGATGATGATGATGATGATGATGATGATGATGATGATGATGATGATGATGATGATGATGATGATGATGATGATGATGATGATGATGATGATGATGATGATGATGATGATGATGATGATGATGATGATGATGATGATGATGATGATGATGATGATGATGATGATGATGATGATGATGATGATGATGATGATGATGATGATGATGATGATGATGATGATGATGATGATGATGATGATGATGATGATGATGATGATGATGATGATGATGATGATGATGATGATGATGATGATGATGATGATGGATGATGATGATGATGATGATGATGATGATGATGATGATGATGATGATGATGATGATGATGATGGATGGATGTGATGGATGGTGGTGGTGGTGGTGGTGATGATGATGATGATGGTGATGATGATGATGATGATGATGATGATGATGATGATGATGATGATGATGATGATGATGATGATGATGATGATGATGATGATGATGATGATGATGATGATGATGATGATGATGATGATGATGATGATGATGATGATGATATTTTGGATGGTGTAATATCAAAATGCACACTGGCATACCTGCTTTCCGAATCACAAATTTCGCTGTGCCGTCTGGTTGTTTGGTACAGACAAAACGGTTGCAGCCATGCCACACCTGCTCGGCGCCTAGGTCATAGCACTGGCCGTCAAGCTCGCAATCTAGGTTTCAGAAATACAGCTGAATCAACTCAGTTTGTAAGTTAATCATCGTCATCACGATCAAGAACCAAAAATATAACTGTATGGTCCATAAACAAGTCATGTGTTTGTGAACTTTAATCTCAGCAGACGGAAGACGTATTACAGAAGTTAAATGTAGAATTGCCCAAGCAATAGCGCAAGTTCTCAAGATGAGGAACATTCTCTGGAATATATAGTTTTCAAGCGTGGTGATGAGAAGCGCTCTTGAGGAACATTCTCTGGAATATATAGTTTTCAAGCGTGGTGATGAGAAGCGCTCTTGAGGAACATTCTCTGGAATATATAGTTTTCAATCGTGGTGATGAGAAGCGCTCTTAATAGCTATATTGAGCCAGTTCTGATGTACGGAAGGCATCTTGGACAAGTGAGAAATTATGTGGAAGCGGCGGAGATGTGGTTTAGAATAATAATAATAATAATAATAATAATAATAATAATAATAATAATAATAATAATAATAATAATAAAAGCGCCGTGGACGGATAAAACGAATAGTGAAGATATATTTAAAGACGTTATCTTACAAGGACAACTGGTGACTCGCGTCAGAGGGAGACAATCCACATTCATGTAACATGTCATGAGAAGGAGAAACCTGTAGTGTCCTCCCCAATGTGAAATACATCTCACGTCAAGAGGGCTTGTAGGCGAGCGTTTGTGCTTTGTATATAGTGTTTAGTTTTACAAATACGTTCTTCATTAACATGCGGGAGTGCCTGGACATGAACAGGCTTATAGGCTGGCAGGGAATGCATCTCATGGTTGTCAGTTACCTATGGACAAAGGAGGCGCGCCTATGGGACGAGGTGGAGAAGGTGGAGCAACAGATTGAGAACCCGTATGTGGAAAGGATGAAATTGCAAGGGATTGGCAGGGGTTCTGGAAGAATCTCAAAACTGAAACGGAAGAATAGGAGAACTTTCAGTCAGATAGCGGTGGGAACGATTAGTTATGTGAGTAGTATGTCAGGAGGTAACTACTTAGCATTTTAGGTGCAGCACCTATATATTTTACTATATAAAAAGTCTAGCACCTACGCTCTGACGTCATATTTTACGACCACATTTTCAAAAAATTGGCGGGAAATTTCTTGGGTCTGGGTGACTACTTCCGGTTGTCGTGGTGACTACTTCCGGTCCGGGGTACTCCCTACCGACCACCCCACCCACAGGTACCTCCTCCGACCGCCTCGGCTTCCTCCGACCGCTTCCGAAACCATTCAAAGACGGCGAGACAAGCCCCGGTCTTGTGGAATACTTATATAGATAAGTAGACCAACTAGTCACCGTGTTAGAGCCCGGTGGTGAGACCCGAGCCAGGGCACCGCAGAGGTGGGTGATCGAACCCCAGTCAACCCCCTTCGATGAAGAAGACCGAAGTCAATATGACAGAGAATTGATTTAGTCCATCTCTCGAGCTAACTCGAGAATCCATCTTTTTGGATTGCATTAATAAACTTTTGCACGGCTCAGTATGCTAATTCGACATGTTTCCGTACCCATGTATAACCATTAAACACTTTGTAAATATCTGGTTTAAAAAATATACCACCCAATCAATTTCATTAAAAATTACACCTAAAGACTTAATTAAACCCTCTAAATTATTGTATGTATACTAGAGAATAGATACGTCAATAAAAATCTACGAGTCTCCATTAATTTAAACCATATAGTATCAAGATATACATTAAATTATGTAATATTATTAAACAGCAAAGTTATACCCCTTAATTATAACGGATTCCGAGGGGAGAGTAATCGGTCCCTTGACTCAACCAGAATTGTCCCCCTTATACACACTAACTTCCCCTGACCGCCAACTTTACCTGCGCGCACAAGCAACAAGTGACGCCTCACCGAGCACGCCCTGCGAGAAATTCAACGACCAGCGACCCGAGATTAAACGATACCACTCAACCATAACGCTTCACCGACCACGAGCCGACCGAGACGACAATAGCCAAGGGCCAGCGGGGTACTGATAACCGGTAGATAAGAACCTGAAGATAATTACCATTGACGGCTAGGCGAGCGGTGGTCACTGGAAAATATGCAGTGGTCATGCATACAAGAATTCAGTGCAAATATGTTTTTCTATTTGCTGTAAATCTCTCTCTCTCTCTCTCTCTCTCTCTCTCTCTCTCTCTCTACCTCTCTCTCTCTCTCTCTCTCTCTCTCTCTCTCTCTCTCTCTCTCTTTCGCTCTATTCTCTCTCTCTCTCTTTCACTATCTCTATCATTCTCTCTTTTTCTCTCCCTCTTTGGCTGTCTCTCTCTCTCCCTTTACCTCTCTGTCTCGCTTACTCTCTCTGTCTCTCTCTCTTTCACTCTCTCTCTCACTATCTCTCTCACTCTCTCTGTCCCTATATACCTCTCACCCTTGCTCTCTCCCGCTCTCTGTCTCTCTATCCAGCTCTAGGTATCTCTCTCTCCCCTCTCTTTATCTCTCTCTCTTCTCTCATTCTCTCTATGTCTCCCTCCCTCTTTCCCTCCCACTCTCTCTCTCTATATCTCTCTTCTTCCTAGCTCTATCTCTCTCTCCCAAGCGCTCCCCCTCGCTCACCCGATCTCTCTCTCTTTTCTCGCTCTCTCTGTCTCCATCCCTCTTTCCCTCCCAATCTCTCTTCCTAGCTCTCTCTCTCTCAAGCGCTCCCACTCTCTCCCTCTCTCTATGTCTCCCTCCCTCTTTCTCTCCCATTCACCTCGCTATCTCTCTCTTCCTAGCTTTATCTCTCTCTCCCAAGCGCTCCCGCTCTCCCTCCCTCTTTCCCTCCTTCTCTCTCTCTGTCCCTCTCTTCTCTCTCACCTCGCTCTCTCTCACTATCTCTATCATTCTCTCTTTTTCTCTCCACAGCTGACTCTTTCTCTCTTTCTCTCTCTCCCTATCTCTCTTTCACTCTCTCTGTCCCTATATCTCTCTCACCCTTGCTCTCTCCCGCTCTCTGTCTCTCTATCCAGCTCTAGGTATCTCTCTACCCCCTCTCTCTTTTCTCATATTCTCTCTCTATGTCTCCCTCCCTCTTTCCTTCACACTCTCTCTCTCCCTAGCTCTATCTCTCGCTCCCAAGCGCTCCCGCTCGCTCTCCCACTCTCTCTCTTTTCTCTCACTCTCTCTATGTCTCCATCCCTCTTTCCCTCACAATCTCTCTTCCTAGCTCTATCTCTCTCTCTCCCAAGCGCTCCCGCTCTCGCTCTCTCTCCCTCTCTCTATGTCTCCCTCCCTCTCTCCCTCCCACTCTCTCTCTACCTCTCTCTCTTCCTAGCTTTATCTCTCTCTCCCAAGTGCTCCCGCTCTCTCTCCCTCTCTCCGGCTCTCTTTCTCTCTCTCTCGCACCCTCGATCTCTCCTCCTATTCTCGCTCTCTCTCTCTCTCACTCTCTCTCTCTCGCTGTCCTCGCTCACCACTATCTCAGGTGATCTCTCTCTCTCTATACATCTCTAGAGCTCTCTATGTCTCTCTCTCACTATCTCTCTCTCTCTGTCTATCTCTAACTTTCTCTCTTTTTTCTCTCCTCCGCTGGCTCTCTCGCTTTCACTCTCTCTCTCTTTCACTCTCTCTCTCCCTCTTTCGCCACTCTCTCAGGTGGTCTCTCTCTCTCTCTCTATCCAGCTCTAGCTCTATCTCTCTTTGTCTCTCTCTGTCTCTCTCTCGCATTTTCGCCACTCTCTCGGGTGGTCTGTCTCTCTCTCTCTCAAGCCCGCTCTAGCTCTCTCTCTGTCTCTCTCTCGCTCTGTCTCTCTCACTCTCGTTGTCCTTCTCTCACTGCTCTATCATGGGATATCTCACTATCCCGCTCTAACTCGCTCGCTCTCTCTCACCCTTGCTCTCTCCACCTGTCTATCTCGCTCACCTGCTTCGCTCTTTCCCTCCCGCTTCTCTCTCTATCTCTTTCTCTCTCGCTTTCACTCTCACCCTTACTCTCTCTCTCTCTCACCGCATCACTCTTTTCCTCCCACCTCTCTCTCTCTCTCTCTCTCTCTCTCTCTCTCTCTCTCTCTCTCTCTCTCTCTCTCTCTCTCTCTCTCTCTGTATGAAGAATAATGACTTGTCCTAATCTGTCCATAACACGGTAGTCACCTTGAGCAAGTACTGTGGCTTTCTGGTTGACTTCATCATTCATTTCTTTTGGTGGTATGTAACAGATGGATCAGACTTATCTTATTCCACTCCTTCCGTACCCATTCAACCAGCGCTGACGTGTCTGGGTACTCCACAGTGGGATGACAACCCTTGTATGGTGACCTTATGCCTACTGCTAAGTTCAGAAAGTAGTGTCCTTAGTACCGATAATGTCCCACAAGGAGCGCCTCGAGCACTGATTTTTGCATTTGCCAATAGCAACTAATGATACAACCGAAACACGAGTGTAATGACCCAGTAGGTCAAAAACAGTGGTAATGGAAGAAACCAACGTGGAAACTAACCCACAAAATACCCCAGAAAGGGAAAGAAAGTCGTTCTGGTGCATATATGGTCAGTGAGTACCGCGACTAGAGATTGTCTTCTTCTGTCAACTGATCGTTATATACACAGTCATTGGCATATCACTATTTAATCTGTCTCGAGCCAGCGTCGACGCGGTCGAGGGCAAGTTGTGGATCGCTCTTCTAAGCAGCTGTCTGGGTTACATGCTACCAAACCCTAAAATATGAGCTTCTACCTGACATTACCGAGTAATGCTTCGCCGAACATATTTCCCAAGAACTCACCAGGTCACTATTTCGTCAAGTTACCGCAGACTATAGAGGTGAGTCAATATTTTGAAGTGGGTCTGGCCGAAATTCAATTCCCCAACTACTACTGTAATGTGTTAGAGAATGAAGTATGGCTAAGATACATCCCACCCAATGGTAGAGTGATAAGAAAGGTGTGTCCCTCAGGCCTGTACAGTTCACCAGACGCGTTTATAGCTGCACTGAATCGCCTAATGAAAGATCGGAAGGTGGACGATCAACTCTGTGTTCTATTCCATTTCGACAATGCATCAAAGAAAGTCATCGTGAAAATACTCGAACCTGGGGCCACTATTACATTTAGTGAGAAGTTACAAGAGATACTAGATACAATTGAAGGTGAAGGGTCGATAGACCTGAATAACGACCTGCGAAATGTCTACGTATACTGCGATCTCATTGCGACAAGACCAGTTGGAGACGTCATGGTCCCACTACTAAGGACGGTTCCTATCATGAAACAGCAATCGACCTCAGTGTTTCGCGCCTACGACAAACCTCACTACATACCGCTGAATCGTTACTCCTTCGACACGGTGGAAATACTTCTAACCACTGATACGGGCACAAAGGTCGCATTCACTACCGGGACTTCAGTGCTGACGTTACATTTTCGAGTTCGGAAGAGATCAGACCTAGAATAATGGTGAAATACGGGGTGGTACATCGAAAACCCCAGACTGTCCGAAGACATGATGTGCCCGACACTCAGATGATTGATGCCTCGGGTATCTACAAGACTCAGATATCAGCCCAACAAGCAGGAGACCAGTTTTATGATTACATGCTAAGTGACATGTACATACCAGGCTACCAACCGAAAAAAACCAACCTACTCAGACAATGGCGTGTAGAAATCCAGAAACAACAGACAATGTGTATAGCTTTGTATGTGAAAATAAAACGTTGTGATGATACTATGTATACCACCTCATATCACATCATCCATTTCGTATAATGACATTATGCATTTTTTTTATTCTTGAAAAAAATGTACTGAAATACTGTAAAATGTACTTGAAATACTGTAAAATAAACAGGCATATATTATAATTACGTCTTGGTTGTTGAATTTTTGTTAGTGTTTACGGTGTATATATTTGTCATGTGATGAGAGAATGATACATATTGGTGACAAATTCAATAAATATTTCAACAAAACTAAGGAAACGGGTTAACCAAAGTAGAAAAAAAAACCTGTCGACCATAGTCTAAAATAGCTCAACCAAAATTATGAAAAGTAGGAAACTTTGCAAAACGTAAGAAAATCTGTTACCCAAAAGGGAAAAATATTTGGCCACATTTCAATCAAATTTATGAAAAGTAGGAAAACTTGTTAACCAAATGGCAAAAATCTTGGTCAAGTAAGAAAATTTGTTAACCAAATGTGGAAAGGTTAGCCGAATTTCAAACCAAACTTATAAAAAATCTCAGTCAAACATATGAAAAGTAGGAAAATTTTGTTAACCAAACGTGAAAAGTTTGGCCAACTGTCACCCAAACTTGTGAAAAGTGGGAAATTTTGTTGTCCAGATGTGAAAAGTTTGACCACATTTCACCCGTTCTTATGAAAAGTAGGAAACTTTGTTAACAAAATGGCAAAAAAATCTTGGCCAAGTAAGAAAATGTGTTAACCAAATGTGAAAAGGTTAGCCAAATTTCAAACCAAACTTATAAAAATCTCAGTCAAACATATGAAAAGTAGGAAAATTTGTCAATCAAAGTGAAAATTTTGGTCACATTTCAACCAAACTTATAAAAATCTCAGTCAAACGCATGAAAAGTAGGAACATTTGTTAACCAAATGTGAAAAAGTTAGCCGAATGTCAAACCAAACTTATAAACAGCTCAGTCAAACACATGAAAAGTAGGAAAATTTGTTAACCAATCATGAAAAGTTTGGTCAACTTTCACCCCAACTTATGAAAGTGTGAAATTTTGTTGTCCAGAGGGGAAAAGTTTGACCAAATTTCACCCAACTTATGAAAAGTAGGAAACTTTGTTAACCAAATGTGAAAAGGTTAGCCGAATTTCAAACCAAACTTATAAAAATCTCAGTCAAACATATGAAAAGTAGGAAAAATTTGTTAACCAAACGTGAAAAGTTTGGCCAACTGTCACCCAAACTTATGAAATGTAAGAAACTTTGTTAACCAAATGGTAAAAACCTTGGCCAAGTAAGAAAATGTGTTAACCAAAGGTGAAAAGTTTTGGACAAGTTTGACCAAATTTCAAACAAAACTCATAAAAACAAGGAAACTTTGTTAACCAAATGTGAAAAGTTTGATCAAAGTTCAGCGAAACTTATAAGATATTCGCCTGTCCCCTATGCAAACAACAGATGTATTTCAGAAAATTAAACGTATCTTATGTAATAAGACACTATAATTGAAGGAACAAAATAAAATTTCAACAATAAAATTGTACAAAAAATTAAGAATGCGACCTTTGTGCCCGTATCAGTGGTTAGAAGTATTTCCACCGTGTCGAATGAGTAACGATTCAGCGGTATGTAGTGAGGTTTGTTGTAGGCGTGAAACACTGAGGTCGATTGCTGTTTCATGATAGGAACCGTCCTTAGTAGTGGGACCATGACGTCTCCAACAGGTATTGTCGCAATGAGATCGCAGTATACGTAGACATTTTCGCAGGTCGTTATTCAGGTCTATCGACCCTTCACCTTCAATTGTATCTAGTATCTCTTGTAACTTCTCACTAAATATAATAGTGGCCCCAGGTTCGAGTATTTTCACGATGACTTTCTTTGATGCATTGTCGAAATGGAATAGAACACAGAGTTGATCGTCCACCTTCCGATCTTTCATTAGGCGATTCAGTGCAGCTATAAACGCGTCTGGTGAACTGTACAGGCCTGAGGGACACACCTTTCTTATCACTCTACCATTGGGTGGGATGTATCTTAGCCAAACTTCATTCTCTAACACATTACAGTAGTAGTTGGGGAATTGAATTTCGGCCAGACCCACTTCAAAATATTGACTCACCTCTATAGTCTGCGGTAACTTGACGAAATAGTGACCTGGTGAGTTCTTGGGAAATATGTTCGGCGAAGCATTACTCGGTAATGTCAGGTAGAAGCTCATATTTTAGGGTTTGGTAGCATGTAACCCAGACAGCTGCTTAGAAGAGTGATCCACAACTTGCCCTCGACCGCGTCGACGCTGGCTCGAGACAGATTAAATAGTGATATGCCAATGACTGTGTATATAACGAGCAGTTGACAGAAGAAGACAATCTCTAGTCGCGGTACTCACTGACCACATATGCACCAGAACGACTTTCTTTCCCCTTCTGGGGTATTTTGTGGGTTAGTTTCCACGTTGGTTTCTTCCATTACCACTGTTTTTGACCTACTGGGTCATTACACTCGTGTTTCGGTTGTATCATTAGTTGCTATTGACAAATGCAAAAATCAGTGCTCGAGGCGCTCCTTGTGGGACATTATCGGTACTAAGGACACTACTTTCTGAACTTAGCAGTAGGCATAAGGTCACCATACAAGGGTTGTCGTCCCACTGTGGAGTACCCAGACACGTCAGCGTTGGTTGAATGGGTACGGAAGGAGTGGAATAAGATAAGTCTGATCCATCTGTTACATACCACCAAAAGAAATGAATGATGAAGTCAACCAGAAAGCCACAGTACTTGCTCAAGGTGACTACCTGTGTTATGGACAGATTAGGACAAGTCATTATTCTGCATACAGAGAGAGAAGAGAGAGAGAGAGAGAGAGAGAGAGAGAGAGAGAGAGAGAGAGAGAGAGAGAGAGATGGTGGGAGGAAAAAGAGTGATGCGGGTGAGAGAAATAGACAGGGGGGAGAGAGTAAGGGGGAGAGCGAAGGGAGGCGAGAGCGAAAGGAAGAGAGAGAGTGAGAGAGAGAGAGAGGCGGGAGGGAAAGAGCGAAGCAAGATGAGGCGAGATAGACAGGTGGAGAGAGCAAGGGTGGAGAAGAGCGAGAGAGGGTTTAGAGCGGGATTGTGCAGCGAATCCCAATGATTAGAGCAGTGAGAGAAGGACAGCGAGAGTGAGAGAGGACAGACGAGAGAGAGACAGAGATGAGACGAGAGAGAAGAGCTAGAGTGGCGGGCTAGAGAGAGAGACCACCTGAGAGAGTGGCGAAAGAGGGGAAAGAGAGAGTGAAAGAGAGAGAGAGAGTGAGAGAAGCGGGAGAGAGAGAGAGCGAGAGCGAGAGAGCCAAGCGGGGGAGAGAAAAAAGAGAGAAAGTTAGAGATAGTACAGAGAGAGATAGTGAGAGAGAGACATAGAGAGCTCTAGAGATGTATATATATATATATATATATATATATATATATATATATATATATATAGAGAGAGAGAGAGAGAGAGAGAGAGAGAGAGAGAGAGAGATCACCTGAGATGGTGGTGAGCGAGGACAGCGATAGAGAGAGTGAGAGAGAGAGCGAGAATAGGAGGAGAGATCGAGGGTGCGAGAGAGAGAGAGAGAGAGAGCCGAAGAGAGGGAGAGAGAGCGGGAGCACTTGGGAGAGAGAGATAAAGCTAGGAAGAGAGAGGTAGAGAGAGAGTGGGAGGCAGAGAGGGAGGGAGACAGAGAGATGGAGAGAGAGCGAGAGCGGGAGCGCTTGGGAGAGAGATAGAGCTAAGAAGAGAGATTGGGAGGGAAAGAGGGATGGAGACATAGAGAGAGTGAGAGAAAAGAGAGAGAGCGGGAGAGCGAGCGGGAGCGCTTGGGAGCGAGAGATAGAGCTAGGAAGAGAGAGAGTGTGAAGTAAAGAGGGAGGGAGACATAGAGAGAGAGAATGAGAGAAAAGAGAGAGGGGGTAGAGAGATACCTAGAGCTGGATAGAGAGACAGAGAGCGGGAGAGAGCAAGGGTGAGAGAGATATAGGGACAGAGAGAGTAAGAGAGAGATAGGGAGAGAGAGAGAAAGAGAGAGAGAGTCAACTGGGGAGAGAAAAAGAGAGAATGATAGAGATAGTGAGAGAGAGCACGATAGTGAGAGAGAGAGACAGAGAGAGAGAAGGAGGGAAAGAGGGAGGGAGAGGGGGAGCGCTTGGGCGAGAGAGATAAAGCTAGGAAGAGAGAGAGATAGTGGGAGGGAAAGAGGGAGGGAGACATAGAGAGAGGGAGAGAGTGGGAGCGCTTGGAGAGAGAGATAGAGCTAGGAAGAGAGATTGGGAGGGAAAGAGGGATGGAGACATAGAGAGAGAGCGAGAAAAGAGAGAGATCGGGAGAGCGAGGGGGAGCGCTTGGGAGAGAGAGAGATAGAGCTAGGAAGAGAGAGAGATAGAGAGAGAGTGGGAGGGAAAGAGGGAGGGAGACATAGAGAGAATGAGAGAAGAGAGAGAGAGAGAGAGAGAGAGAGAAAGAGAGGGTAGAGAAAGAGATGCCTAGAGCTGGATAGAGAGACAGAGAGCGGGAGAGAGCAAGGGTGAGATAGATATAGGGACAGAGAGAGTGAGAGAGATAGTGAGAGAGAGAGTGAAAGAGAGAGAGAGAGGGACAGAGAGCGTGAGAGAGACAGAGAGATAAAGGGAGAGAGAGACAGCCAAAGAGGGAGAGAAAAAGAGAGAATGATAGAGATAGTGAGAGAGAGAATAGAGCGAAAGAGAGAGAGAGAGAGAGAGAGAGAGAGAGAGAGAGGAAAAGTGACGAACGAGAGAGAGAGAGGTAGAGAGAGAGAGAGAGAGAGAGAGAGAGAGAGAGATTTACAGCAAATAGAACAACATATTTGCGCTGAATTCTTGTATGCATGACCACTGCATATTTTCCAGTGACCACCGCTCGCCTAGCCGTCAATGGTAATTATCTTCAGGTTCTTATCTATCGGTTATCAGTACCCCGCTGGCCCTTGGCTATTGTCGTCTCGGTCGGCTCGTGAGTGGTATCGTTTAATCTCGGGTCGCTGGTCGTTGAATTTCTCGCAGGGCGTGCTCGGTGAGGCATCACTTGTTGCTTGTGCGCGCAGGTAAAGTTGGCGGTCAGGGGAAGTTAGTGTGTAGAAGGGGGACAATTCTGGTTAAGTCAAGGGACCGATTACTCTCCCCTCGGAATCCGTTATAATTAAGGGGTATAACTTTGCTGTTTAATAATATTACATAATTTAATGTATATCTTGATACTCTATGGTTTAAATTAATGGAGACTCGTAGATTTTTATTGACGTATCTATTCTCTAGTATACATACAAGAATTTAGAGGGTTTAATTAAGTTTTTAGGTTTAATTTTTAATAAAATTGATTGGGTGGTATATTTTTTAAACCAGATTTTCACAAAGTGTTTAATGGTTATACATGGGTACGGAAACATGTCGAATTAGCATACTGAGCCGTGCAAAAGTTTATTAATGCAATCCAAAAAGATGGATTCTCGAGTTAGCTCGGGAGATGGACTAAATCAATTCTCTGTCATATTGACTTCGGTCTTCTTCATCGAAGGGGGTTGACTGGGGTTCGATCACCTACCTCTGCGGTGCCCTGGCTCGGGTCTCGCCACCGGGCTCGAACACGGTGACTAGTTGGTCTACTTATCTATATAAGTATTCCACATGACCGAGCTTGTCTCGCAGTCTTTGAATGGTTTCGGAAGCGGTCGGAGGAAGCCGAGGCGGTCGGAGGAGGTACCTGTGGGTGGGGTGGTCGGTAGGGAGTACCCCGGGACCGGAAGTAGTCACCACGACAACCGGAAGTAGTCACCCAGACCCAAGAAATTTCCCGCCAATTTTTTGAACATGTGGTCGTAAAATATGATGTCAGAGCGTAGGTGCTAGACTTTTTATATAGTAAAATATATAGGTGCTGCACCTAAAATGCTAAGTAGTTACCTCCTGACATACTACTTATGTGCCTCTTCGCTGGCTGTTGAACGAGGGGATGGAGAGCATATGGGAATGTCCCGCGTGCAGTGATGTCGGCTCTTAGCTCAACTCAACTCTGCTTTCACAATTTCCAAAACATACCACACACACGCACACACACGCACACGCACGCACGCACGCACACGCACGCACACACACACACACACACACACACTCACTCACACACAGACACACACACATTTTTCGTACGCGATATAATAATTTGTACACAATAAATCAAGAACATCTGTTAATATAATAAAACAAAATATCTCGGCAATTTCCAGAAATAATAAGGAAGGCAAAGGAAGCATCTGTACTCCAGTAATTTATCGTCATGGTGTACAGGATACTGTGGAGGAGATTCAGAAAATCGGATCGATCATATTGCACAAAGAAACGGGAGAATTACAACATGTGTGTTCAAACTTATTTAAGTGTTGCCAAACCATAATACCTACATGCACCTTGCCGTTTTGATAAACCATAGTTATAGGACTTTAAAAAAAACAAGACATAATAACCTTTCCATAGTTCAAAGTCTGGGCTGAATTGTAGAGATCATGTGTTGTCCATGCAGCATGATCCCCCTCTCAGTCTGCTTAGTTTACTCCAGATGAAAGGTAACACTAGTATATCTTGAACAAGACAAGCTGCAGAATGTGTCACATCAAACTGTCCGTCTGTCGGAACTTAGGACCTGGTCTGCACTGCCATGACATTTACTCAAAGGCTGCATTTCTGCACCCCAGAATAAGTCGTGTACCTCCTCACAATTACGCCCCTCTAACCGAAGTCGTTGGCATAATGTGGGTTGTCGGGTTTGGTGAGCGCCGCCCAACATTTGGCGCAAACAGAAAGCAGGTAGTACCGTCCAGTAACATACGGTAGCTCAGTCATACTTTACTAAGAGCTGACTAACTCATGCTACATAACACTGATACTGATATAAGGATTAATCTGTATCGCATTCCTGAAATTATGTCAAATGTGATATATGAGATAGTAACATAATGACTGAATACGGAAGGTATTTAGAAACACGACTAAACATGTCAGGCTGTGAAGTCTGTTAGACATCAAATGTAAACCAGAGGGAAAGGAATACTGGATAATAATAACCACCCAGGACTGTAACAAGAAAAAACATAGAGCTGGGATTTGTTTCTTCTTAAATAGCCCGGAAATGACAATAATACGGTGTTGGCAGCCTGTATCTATTTATAAGCGTTGGTATGAAAAATGACAATAATTTTTTTCTTTCAGTATGTCTGGTTCTAGTTCTTTGGTGGCATATGTGCCAGCTTCTTGGATTTCCGTGGCGTCTGATGGAATTTTGAGAAGTTGTTCGAAGTACTATCTCCATCTTTTTAGGATTTGTTTTTATTCACTTATTGGTTTTCCTTTTCCGCCGTTTATTTCAGTTTGGTCACGGGGTTCTGATCTGGTTCTCATTGTACTAATCTTGTTGCAGACGATTCTGTGTGTTGTATTGTTTGTCCGTCAAGAATGGTGATGACCATTCATTTCATCCAGTGAGGTTAAAAGTATGGAGCCGTGAGTTCTAAGATAACTGATAAGGCCTATTTTGGCTCGAAATGTTCTTTGACAATGTGGCCAAAGTGTCAAAGAGCTACGTAAGAGCTTAGAGCTAAGTAATAGATAAATAGAGCTGAGAGGAGGAAAGTAACATAGCGATCTAGGAAACCAGACAGAAGGGACACAAGCACGAGGAGAACTATAAATAGTTCTCTAACTGGACACACTTGTGTCAACAAGGAGGTTAGTCGGTGTAAGTGAGCTGGGGTTACCCAAGAGACTGGGAAACCCGCATCACGAGAAGTGACCCTGCAACAGTGGTGACTTTAACCAAGTGACCAGCGTACTGGAACTCCAAGCACGCAAAGCAGCGAGTACACGTAGAGCCAATTGCTCGTGGCTGAACACGCCACTGAGAGATTCGTCAGACTTGGACTCGACGGCGTAGGCGAAGGACTGTATATCCGCTGTGAATACTTTGTTGCTAAGAAGGACAGTATCAATAGTTTAGGACTTAAGCTTAGCTTCATTCATTATTACCATAAACATCATCGTCTCATTACATCTTTATAACATACTATGATGTTTAATACCGATGTGGTATTCCGCTCGCGGAGCTCATGTACTATCAGCTCCAAATAAAATGTATCCTTTTGTACACCGTACGAGTTGTCATTTTCGTGTGGTACAAAAGAAGGGAATCCTTGCATGCCTGTCGCAATTGAGTTGTTGACACAAAGAATGCTTGACGTTCCGGGAATAGGGTCTCCAGCAGTGGTTTTTCTGTCCAGCTTTTTCTTCACAGCTCTTGCAATCCTGGTTGCTTCACAAGTAAGTGACTACACCCTTATGTAATGATGTACGCCGTGAATTACGGTCTTTAGCAAGCAGTCGCCCAGGTGTCATGATGAATTCCAAAAGCTTTCAGTGAGACTTTCAGATTGTCTTTAAAGCGTTTCCTCTGGCCGCCTTGGGAGCCTTTACCACAACGCAGCTCGCCGTAAAAAAAAAAAATTGTTTAGGGAGCCTGTGATCTGGCATACGAGTTAAGTGACCAGCCCAGCTAATCTGATTCTTCATTAGTATAGTGTGGATACTGGGCGTGGATGCTCTTTCTAGAACTTCAGTGTCTGGGATCTTGTCTTGCCATTTCATCTTCAGTAGCTACCTAACGCAGACTGTGTGGACGTGGTTTAGTTTCCTAGCGTGTCACTGGTAAACAGTCCATGTTTCACAAGCATATAGCAGTGTGGATAATACAACTGCTTTATATAATTTCAGCTTTGTGTTGTTGTTTTTTTTTTTTTCTTGCATTCACTTCGTTATCAGTTGTGGCAGTTTGTGACACGGTGCTGCCAAGATAGGTGAATTTGCCACAACACTTAGTCTATGACCGTTCACCTTGATATTCGGCACGTGTGGGATTATTTCATGGAGCTGGCTGGTACATAACTACAGTCTTCTCCAAGTTGATATTGAAACCAAAGTTGGCACAGGCATATGAGAAAGCTGAAACATTGTGTTGAATGTCTGCCTCTGAAGTTGGCATATAGAGTGCAATCATCAGCAAACAGCAGTTCTCTGGCGGTGTCGCTGTTAGTTTTGGTTTTGGCTTTCAGTCATCTGAGATTGAACAACTTTCCATCCATGCGGTAGTTGATATCTATTCCAGTATCACTGTTCTCGAAGGCATTCGTCAGCATAGCTGAAAACATGAGGCTGATCAGTGTTGATGTCAGGACACATCCTTGCTTTACTCCATTGGTGACAGGAAAGGGTTCAGATAGTTCACCATTTTCATGTGCTCCTGCGTGCATACCATCATGAAACAGCCGCACTATTTGGACAAACTTTCGTGGACAGCCATATTTTGCCATACTCTTTCACAGTCCTTCTCTGCTGATTGTATCAAAAGCCTTGGTAAGGTCAATGAAAGTGGAGAACATTTCAGAATTCTGTTCCTGACATTTCTCTTGCAGCTGACTTGCAGCGAAAATCAAGTCAACAGTTCCTCGTTCTTTTCTGAAACCACACTGACTCTCAGAAAGAAAACCTTGATCTAGATGAGCCGTGAGGCGATTGAGAAGAATTATGGCGAGTATCTTCCCTACGATTGAGAGCAAGGAGATGCCTCGGTGGTTGTCACAGGATTAGCGGTTTCCTTTTCGTTTGTAAAGGTGGACTATTAACGCGTCCTTGAAATCTTGTGGCATGGTCTCGTTCACCCATATGTTTGTAAAGACTTGGTGAAGCTGCTCTGATAGGACCGCCCCACCTGCCTTGTATATCTCTGCTGGGATAGAGTCAGGACCAGGCGCCTTTCCACATGAAAGTTGCTGGATGGATTTGTTTACTTGCACTATGGTTGGCAGGTCATCAAGTGTATCATTATTAGTGGGAACTTGAGGAAGGCAGTTGATGGTTTCATCATCGAAGAAAGAAGTTGCATTTAAGATGTTGCTGAAATGCTCTGCCCAGCGTTGAAGGATTTCTTTCTTATCGGTGACCAATGTTCCCCCATCTGCACTGAGGAGGGGGACTATGCCTGGTGATGGAGGACCATAGACCGCTTTCAGCGAGTCGTAGAAGTTTTCATATCATGTCTGTCAGCAAAGCTTTGAATTTCATCAGCCTTGCTGCTAAGCCAGGAGTCCCGCATGTGCCAAAGTTTCTGCTGCACTACTCACCGAATGTTACTGAAGGCATCTTTTTTTATGTTGACTTCGGGTCATTCAAATGTGTCTTGAGGAGAAGATGTTTCTCGGTCAGCAATTGGTTGATTCTTCAGAATTTTCATCAAACCAATCTTTATGCTTTCGGCGGGCTGGGCCCAGGATTTCATAGTATTGTTGTAAATTATGTCCTTTAGGGCTCTCCACTCTGTTTCCACATCTTATTTAGCTGCAGCATTTGGCTTGAGGCGATCTTCTAGCATGTTTTCAAACGACAGCTGTATTTTATTGCTGTTTAGGTGGGTGACATTTAGTTTTCTTTGCATTTTTTGCCCCTTGAGGACGCCTTGGTGGTTTGATGTGTATGTTTATTTTCGAGATAATGAGACGATGGTCTGTCCAACATTCGGCACCACACATGGATTTTGTCACCCGAACGTCTTGTCTGTCACTCCTCCTGACGATGACATAGTCAATGGGGTGCAAGTGTTTCGAGCGAGAGTGCATCCATGATGTCGTATTTCTCGTGGCATCACGGAAAATTGTGTTGGTGATCAGGAGATCGTGTTCGGCACAGGTCTGAAGGAGGAGGAGCCCATTGCTGTTACAATTTCCGACTCCGTACTTTCCAATGATGCCATTCCAAGAGGCGGTGTCCTTGCCTACTCTAGCATTGAAGTCCCCAAGGAGTATAAGTTTCACTTCTTTGGAAAAGATGTTAATACATTGTGCAGGTCCTCATAGAACTTGTTATTGACGTCTTTGTCATTTGTTGGTGCGTTGACACTCACGATGGTTGCATGCTTCTTTCCTTTCAGCAGGGGTAACTTAATAGTCATATGCCTGTAATTTATAGCCTTCGGAAATTCAGCTAATTTGCCAACCAGTGCCGACTAAATGGCAAATCCCACACCGGATTGGCATCTTTCCTCGCTTTTCCTTCCACTCCAGAAAAATGTGTAGCTGGCACCTACTTCACAGATTTGACCTTCTTCTGCAAGTCGTGTCTCGCTCAAGGCTGCAATGTCGATGTTGTACCTGCCCAGCTCTCTCCCAATCAATGATGTTCGTCTCTCAGGGCCCGACGCGCCGTCTCTATCAAGTAGGGTGCGTACGTTCGAAGTTCCGATTGTCAAGGGAATATGTTTATATATATGTTATAGCTGTCTTTACTTCGGCGTCCCACCAACTTGTTATTTTTTTTTATCCGTGTTTTGCGCTTGTTAATGGTTCCACGTGTTATTTTTGCAGTGTTTAAACTACTTAATTTGAACATCTCTCATTCTTCTTCCACAGTTTTTCTTTCTATAGGCAGTTTTACAAAAATTTCTCATAATTTTCCTTCTATGTCACGTCTTTGAGATTTTTTAAGTTTACTAATTCGCATGATATGTGTTTTCTGGTCTTTGCTTTCTTCTTCTGTTGGTTCTTATTGTGGCAATAACTGCTTTGTGGTCTGTGTTTATACTTAAGATGGGCACTACCCTTGCATCGGATATGTTTCTCTTTCTATTGATTTCTGATTTGGTCATGTTTTCCCCACAGGTTGTTGGCATTTCATTGCCTTTTTTGTCATGTTTCCCCGCAAGTTGTCGGAATTTCATTCTCTGCTTTGGTCATATTTTCGACGCAGGTTGTCGCCATTTTATTGTCTGGTTTGGTAATGTTTCCGCTCAGGTTGTCGGAATGTCATTGTCTGGTTTGGTCATGCTTCCCCGCAGGCTGCCGGCATTTAATTATTTGGTTTGGTCATGTTTTCCCGCAGGTTGTTGGCATTTCATTGTCTGGTTTGGTCATGTTTTCCCGCAGGTTGTCGGCATTTCATTCTCTGGTTTGGACATGTTTTCACCGCAGGTTGTCGGCAGTTCATTGTCTGGTTTTGTCATGTTTCCCCGCAAGTTGTCGGAATGTCATTCTCTAGTTTGGTCAAGTTTCCGCGCATGTTGTCATTGTCAACAGGGTCCAGTCTAATGCTCCACAGAAAGTCAGATACACATTATATATACACGTAGTCTTTACATGTCAGATTCACATGATACCTACCTGCTCTCGTCTCAAGTAACCGGATTTCGAATTCAGAGCCAACTGAAACAATGGCGCAAGTAAGGGTTGTACATTGTCTCTCAAGTGAGAGTCCCGCTGGAATGCATGAGTTATTGTACTCACACCCTGCAACACGAGAATCGTCTGGCATCAGTTCGTTGTTGTCAGATACAAATCTTGGCGGTGCATGTCCCAGGCCTGCTTCTATTTGTCTTGTTTCATAACATTACAAAATATTATCATTGATTCTATTGATTTCCTACTTAACCTGTTCAGGGTGTTCGTGTTTTATTTTCACAGAGCGGTGCAGTTGTGTTTACGGCTGGCGCAGTTAGTCGGTCGGTCGATCACTAAAACTATAAACACTAAAACATTCTACTTAAAGGTGAAAAGTGCACAACTCATTCAAGAGTACTAGACTTATACAAATAAAAGTACACAACTCATATAAAATAACAGTTCAAGACACATATTAAGTGAAGGTTCTTTAAATATGTTGTTCCATATGATTTACATGACGTAGAAGTTAACCCCAGCATTATTTAGCTGTTCATGATTGCTGGGCAGATTTACGTTCAGTAGTTTGCCATTGCTTTCTGAACGATCGGCTCTCATACCATTTCATTAGGGGGAAAAAACAACTCACGGCGGTCTGCTGCCAAATCTTCCACAGCTGTGTTTCGAACGCGAGTATGCGGTGTCAGCATCTCCAATAAGGCCTTAGAGAGGTGATAAGAGTTAAATACAAGTCTAGTGGGGAGACACCAGACAGGAGAGACACCAGCACTATAAATAGCCTCACAAGGAGACACATTTGTGTCAGACCAGAGGCCAATGCGTACAACTGAGCGAGGGCTTTCCCCAAGCCATTGGGAAGCTTGGCCTTACGAGTAACCGTGAAGTGCCCGGTTACTCTAGCTCACAAGCCAGCGTACTTGGGACTCCATGGACGCAAGACTAGCTACTGCACGAAGGGGACAGTGTCCCTGCGTGTCCACGCAATGTGTAGCGTGTGATCAGACCCCGACTGGAGACGGTAGAGAGTAGACGTGTTCTTGACAATTACTATAGTTTCTAGGCAATAGGCAAATATTAGGCTATAAATTTAGATTGTGATTACTAGCATCATTTCTCACCACTTCATTGCATTCATGTTGTATAATGATGATGAAGCATAACGCTCGCAGAGCCATTGAGTTGTCAGCTCTAAATAAATTGCATTCCTTTTGCAAATGTCACGAGTTGTTATTTCGTGCGGTGCAAAAGTAGGGGAGTCCTGAGAACTCTGTAGCGAACAAGTCGCTGACAGCGGGATTACGAACTGCGTCGGTAACTCCTTCCCCACGGAGCAGTAAAGTGAAGGTACAACATCATGACACGTGAAAGTACAACATTTGTAAATTAGAAAATACAACAATTATATCATGTCAAAGGCATCATCATAATCATCATCATGTGCCATGCCAATAAGCGTGGGAGTTCATGTTTTGCCATCTCACTCGATCACAAGAATCAGCTTCCTGTTTCTGTTTCGACCATGCCACGTGGTCAAGACATCCAGGTATTAACTTCTCGGTCTTCCCCTTGGTCTCCTCCCTTCCATCTTGCCAGTTGTCACCAAGTTCTCCAATTCATTTCTTCTCATAACATGCCCAAAACATTTTGACTGTCTGCGTCTAATGTCTCTAATCAGTTTAGGATCTTCATTTGTTTCTTGTAGGACTTGTTCATTGGTTTTTCTGTCTGTCCTGGTATTCTTTGCATTTTCCTCAGAAACCACATTTCCACAGCCATCAGATGTTTTTCAGCTTGTCTGCTCATTGTCCACGCTTCACATCCATACAAGAGCACAGGTTCTATGTAGCACTTCAACACTCTTCTTCTCGTTTTAATTGATATATTGTTTATTGGTCAGTATGTTTGTCGTCTTGCAAAAGGCGATCTTCGCAATGGCAATTCTTGTTCTAATCTCTTCAAGGCATCTCACATCAGATGTTATGATTGTTCCTAGATTACTGTACCGACTCACATGTTTAAGAATATGCCCATTTACTTGTATATTGCATTGTGGTATTTCCTTCTTCCCAGTGACGACCATAATCTGTGTCTTCTTACAAATCAATTATAACCCTAGATGTTCACTGTGTGCAACAACCGCATCTACTAAATATTGCAGGTCCTGTTCATCGTCTGCAGTCAAGACTGTATCATCTGCATATCTAAAGTTATTGATGTATCGTCCCCAGATGTTGATTTCTTCCATATCTTCTATATTTCTGAAAATATTTTCACTGTACAGGGAAAAACGATCTGTAGACACTACACATCCCTGTCTCACACCTCTCTTAATTGGCTGATATTGACCTACTTCATTATCAGTACTTATGGAAGCTTGTTGTTTCCAAAATATGTTTTTTTTTACAAGTCTAAGTCTTTTCCATCAATTTGTAGATCTTCAAGCATCCTTATCATGTCGACATTTCTCACTTTATCGAAAGCCTTTGTGTAGTCAATAAAGGTGTAGATCTTTGTTTACTTCTATAGAACGTTCAATTACTGTTCTCAGTATATACACAGCATTTACTGTACCCTTGCCTTCTACAAACCCACATTGTTCTTCTCCTATTTCAGGTTGTATTTTCTTCCTAACTCTTTGCATGATAATTCTTAGCAAAATCTTCGTGATGTGACTCATTATACTAATTGTTCGATGTTGATCACATTCCAAGGCTCCTTATTTCTTTGGGATTGCAATAAATACAGAATTACATAATTCATGAGGTATATCTCCAGTATCATATATTGTATTCAACAGTCTGATAACTTTATCTATTCCATATTCTTCTAAAGCATTAATCATTTCTGTTGTGATGCTGTCTGAACCTGGGGTCTTGCCAGATTTCATATGGTTAAGAGCATTCTGAACATCCATCTTCAAAATTGATGGTCCTTCATTATTATTTTGAATATCATACTGTTCTTCTGTTGTTATCATACAGGTTTTTCACACAATCTGACTATACATGTAAACTCTTATCTTTTTCTATTATGATTTTTCTATCTTTTGTCTTTAAGCAGCCTGCTGGTGTACGAGTTCTTTGATTAGTAAGCTCCTGAATTCTTGTGTGCATAAGTTTGGTATTTTTACTGTGTTTGTTTTTCAATTTCTATGCAGTTTTTCTCGATCCATGCTTCTTTTGCCTCCTTAGATAATGAACTGACTTTTCTGTGAATTTCTGCATATTTGGCAAGATTATTTTTGTTCTGTCTTCTTGTTTCCATTAGTTGTAAAATTTCTTCAGTCGTCCATGTCTTACGACACACTTTCTTTCATTTTGAAGTAGTTTTTTTCTGCAGCACAACTGATTGAATTCTTCAACATTTCCCATTGATCATCCACATCTTGAATTATGATCTCTAGATCAGACAATATATCAGATTTGTTCGTTACTTCTATGTTAACATTATCTTGTATTTCTTTGTCAGTTTTCAATTTGCACAAATCATATTTAAAGTTCCCCGTTGTATACTTGAATTTCTTGAACTTTACCCTCAATGTGCCTGTAATTAATATGTGATCACTGTAACAGTCTGCATTGAGAACTGTTTTTACGACTGTTAACGAATTTCCAAACCTTCTGCTAATCGTGATGTAATCTATCTGGTGTTTAATCCTGCTGTCTGGACTCCTCCATGTCCACGATCTTCTAGGATGCTGTTTAAACCAGGTGTTTCCTACAACCATTTCTTGTTCTTTTGCCCATTCTACAAGTCTGTATCCTCTTTCATTTCTCTCTCCCAAACCATGGTTGCCTACACTGCATCCATTGCCTTGATTTCCCACTAGTGCGTTGAAATCACCCATTATAATATTTAATTCTGATTTTTACATTTCTTCAAAGCAGACTCCAAGTCATTATAAAATTCTTCTATACTATCTTCACTGCATCCACTTGTTGGGGCATATATTAGAATGACATTTATTTTAAAAGGTGGTCCGTTTAATTTTACTAATAGAACTATGTCTGACACAGCCCAATATTCTTTAACAGAATTTGATGTTTTCCGATCCAATATAACGGCTACACCTCTTTGCCATTCTTCACCCCCAGAATAAATAATCTTACAATCCTCTACTGTCTTGATCACTGCCCCTTTCCATATCTCCATCAAAATCAAAGTACGACATACAAAAGTGAAATCACTACAGCATCAGTATTACAGAGGTCTCCTTCTCCTATACAAGCTCATAAACCAGTGGGGTGTGCATTGCTGCTACAGAAACATCACATCTATGCATAGATATGTTAGTATGACACCAGATCATGTTGCAGCACAGTGGGATTAGGTCAGGTTTGATCATGTTTTCTCCTCAGGTTGTCGGAATTTCATTGTCTGGTTTGGTCATGTTTTCTCCGTAGGTTGTCGGAATTTCATTGTCTGCTTTGGTCATGTTTTCTCCGTAGGTTGTCGGAATTTCATTGTCTGGGTTTGGTCATGTTTTGCCCGCATGTTGACGGCATTTTATTGTCTGGTTTGGTCATTTTTCCCCGCAGGTTGTCGGCATTTCATTGTCTGAATTCGCCATATTTTCCCCGCAGGTTGTCGGCATTTCATTGTCTGGTTTGGTCATGTTTTCTTCGCAGGTTGTCGGAATTTCATTGTCTGGTTTGGTCATGTTTTCTTCGTAGGTTGTCGGAATTTCATTGTCTGGTTTGGTCAAGTTTTCTCCGCAGGTTGTCGGCATTTCATTGTCTGGTCTGGTCATGTTTTCTCCGCAGGTTGTCGGCATTTCATTGTCTGGTTTGGTCATGTTTTCTCCGCAGGTTGTCGGCATTACATTGTCTGGTTTGGTCAAGTTTTCTCCACAGGTTGTCGGCATTTCATTGTCTGGTTTGGTCAATGTTTCTCCGCAGGTTGTCGGCATTTCATTGTCAGGTTTGGTCATGTTTTCTCCGCAGTTGTCGGCATTTCATTGTCAGGTTTGATCATGTTTTCTCCGCAGGTTGTCGGAATTTCATTGCCTGGTTTGGTCATGTTTTCTCCGCAGATGTTGGTATTTCGTTGTCTGGTTTGGTCATGTTTTCTCGGCATGTTGTCGGAATTTTATTGCTTGGTTTGGTATGTTTTCTCCGCAGTTGTCGGCATTTCATTGTCTGGTTTGGTCATGTTTTCTCCGCAGGTTGTCGGCATTTCATTGTCCTGTTTGGTCATGTTTTCTTCGAAGGTTGCCGGCATTTCATTGTCCTGTTTGGTCATGTTTTCTTCGAAGGTTGTCGGCATTTCATTGTCCTGTTTGGTCATGTTTTCTTCGAAGGTTGTCGGCATTTCATTGTCCTGTTTGGTCATGTTTTCTTCGAAGGTTGTCGGCATTTCATTGTCTGGTTTGGTCATGTTTTCTCCGCAGGTTATCGGCATTTCATTGTCCTGTTTGGTCATGTTTTCTTCGCAGGTTGTCGGAATTTCATTGTCTGGTTTGGTCATGTTTTCTTGGCAGGTTGTCGGAATTTCATTGTCTGGTTTGGTCATGTTTTCTCCGCAGGTTGTCGGAATTTCATTGTCTGGTTTGATCATGTTTTCTCCTCAGGTTTTTGGAATTTCATTGTCTGGTTTGGTCATGTTTTCTCCGCACGTTGTCGGCATTTCATTGTCTGGTTTGGTTATGTTTTCCCCGCATGTTGTCGGGATTTAATTGTCTGGCTTGGTCATGTTTTCTCCGCAGGTTGTCGGCATTTCATTGTCTTGTTTGGTCATGTTTTCTTCGAAGGTTGTCGGCATTTCATTGTCTGGTTTGGTCATGTTTTCTTGGCAGGTTGTCGGCATTTCATTGTCTGGTTTGGTCATGTTTTCTTGGCAGGTTGTCGGAATTTCATTGTCTGGTTTGGTCATGTTTTCTCCGCAGGTTGTCGGAATTTCATTGTCTGGTTTGGTCATGTTTTCTCCGCAGGTTGTCGGAATTTCATTGTCTGGTTTGGTCATGTTTTCTCCTCAGGTTGTTGGAATTTCATTGTCTGGTTTGGTCATGTTTTCTCCGCACGTTATCGGCATTTCATTGTCTGGTTTGGTCATGTTTTCCCCGCATGTTGTCGGCATTTCATTGTCTGGCTACACATGATACCTACCCGTTCTAGTTACAAGTAAGATAAACGTGATTCCAGCCAGTTTTAGTTACAAGTAAGATGTACATGATACCTAGCAGTTCTCGTTACATGTAAGATACAAATAATACCCAGCCGTTCTCCTTACATGTAAGATATACATGATACATACCCCTTCTCGTTAAAAGCATTTGGTAGCGATAATATGGGCCCACTTCAACCTTGGTGCAAGTAAAGGTTTTACATTCTTTCTCAACGGAATATCCCAGGGGAATGCATGTGTTATTGAGCTCACACGCTGCAACATGAGAACCGTTTGGTGTCAATTCGTTGCTGTCAGATATAATAATTGGTGGTACATGTCCCAGTCCCGCTTCTTCTTGTCTTGTCTCATATAATTATAAAAGATGGTATATTCATACATTCCATTTCCTTCTTAACATGCTCTGAGGGTTTTTATTTAAGAGAGCGATGCAGTGGTGTTTGGGGTTGGCTAAGTTAGTTATTTAGATACTTAGTTAGCTAAATAGCTAGTCAGTCAGTCAGTCAGTCAGTCAGTCAGTCAGTCAGTCAGTCAGTCAGTCAGTCAGTCAGTCCGTCCGTCCGTCCGTCCGTGCGTGCGTGCGTGCGTGCGTGCGTTCGTTAGTTAGTTAGTTAGTTAGTTAGTTAGTTAGTTAGTTACTTAGTTAGTTAGTTAGTTAGTTAGTTATTAGTTAGTTAGTTAGTTAGTTAGTTAGTTAGTTAGTTACTTAGTTAGTTAGTTAGTTACTTAGTTAGTTACTTAGTTAGTTAGTTAGTTACTTAGTTACTTAGTTAGTTACTTAGTTAGTTACTTAGTTAGTTAGTTAGTTAGTTAGTTAATTAGTTAGTTAGTTACTTAGTTAGTTAGTTAGTTAGTTAGTTAGTTAATTAGTTAGTTAGTTAGTTAGTTAGTTAGTTAGTTAGTTAGTTAGTTAGTTAGTTAGTTAGTTAGTTAGTTAGTTAGTTAGTTAGTTAGTTAGTTAGTTAGTTAATTAGTTAGTTAGTTAGTTAGCTAGTTAGCTAGTTAGTTAGTTACTTACTTAGTTACTTAGTTAGTTAGTTAGTTAGTTAGTTACTTAGTTAGTTACTTAGTTAGTTAGTTAGTTAGTTAATTAGTTAGTTAGTTAGTTAGTTAGTTAGATAGTTAGTTAGTTAGTTAATTAGTTAGCTACTTAGTTAGTTAGTTAGTTAGTTAGTTAGTTAGTTAGTTAATAAGTTAGTTAATTAGTTAGTTAATTAGTTAGTTAGTTAGTTAGTTAGTTAGTTAATTAGTTAGGTAATTAGTTAGTTAATTAGTTAGTTAGTTACTTAATTAGTTACTTAGTTAGTTAGTTAGTTAGTTAGTTACTTAGTTACTTAGTTAGTTACTTAGTTAGTTAGTTAGTTAGTTACTTAGTTAGTTACTTAGTTAGTTAGTTAGTTAGTTAGTTAGTTAGTTAGTTAGTTAGTTAGTTAGTTAGTTAGTTAGTTAGTTAGTTAGTTAGTTAGTTAGTTAGTTAGTTAGTTAGTTAGTTAGTTAGTTACTTAGTTAGTTAGTTAGTTAGTTAGTTAGTTAGTTAGTTAGTTACTTAGTTAGTTAGTTAGTTAGTTAGTTAGTTAGTTACTTAGTTAGTTAGTTAGTTAGTTAGTTAGTTAGTTAGTTAGTTAAGTTAGTTAGTTAGTTAGTTAGTTAGTTACTTAGTTAGTTAGTTAGTTAGTTAGTTAGTTAGTTAGTTACTTAGTTAGTTAGTTAGTTAGTTAGTTAGTTAGTTAGTTAGTTAGTTAGTTAGTTACTTAGTTAGTTACTTAGTTAGTTACTTAGTTAGTTAGTTAGTTAGTTACTTAGTTAGTTACTTAGTTAGTTAGTTAGTTAGTAGTTAGTTAGTTAGTTAGTTAGTTAGTTACTTAGTTAGTTAGTTAGTTAGTTAGTTAGTTAGTTAGTTAGTTAGTTAGTTAGTTAGTTAGTTAGTTAGTTACTTAGTTAGTTAGTTAGTTAGTTAGTTAGTTAGTTAGTTAGTTAGTTAGTTAGTTAGTTACTTAGTTAGTTAGTTAGTTAGTTAGTTAGTTACTTAGTTAGTTACTTAGTTAGTTATTTAGTTAGTTAGTTAGTTAGTTAGTTAGTTAGTTAGTTAGTTAGTTAGTTACTTAGTTAGTTACTTAGTTAGTTAGTTAGTTAGTTAGTTAGTTAGTTAGTTAGTTAGTTAGTTAGTTAGTTAGTTAGTTAGATAGTTAGTTAGTTAGTTAATTAGTTAGTTACTTAGTTAGTTACTTAGTTAGTTAGTTAGTTAGTTAGTTAGTTAGTTAGTTAGTTAGTTACTTAGTTAGTTAGTTAGTTAGTTAGTTAGTTAGTTAGTTAATTAGTTAGTTAATTAGTTAGTTAGTTAGTTACTTAATTAGTTACTTAGTTAGTTAGTTAGTTAGTTAGTTAGTTAGTTAGTTAGTTAGCTTAGTTAGTTACTTAGTTAGTTACTTAGTTAGTTAGTTAGTTAGTTAGTTAGTTACTTAGTTACTTAGTTAGTTAGTTAGTTAGTTAGTTAGTTAGTTAGTTAGTTAGTTAGTTAGTTAGTTAGTTAGTTAGTTAGTTAGTTAGTTAGTTAATTAGTTAGTTAGTTAGTTAGTTACTTAGTTAGTTACTTAGTTAGTTACTTAGTTAGTTAGTTAGTTACTTAGTTAGTTAGTTAGTTAGTTAGTTAGTTAGTTAGTTAGTTAGTTAGTTAGTTAGTTAGTTAGTTAGTTAGTTAGTTACTGTCAGTCAGGTCTTAGTCAGATATGACTGAGCTACCGTATAACAGTAGACGGTACTACCTGGTTTCTGTTAGCGCCGAACGTTGGGCGGCGCTTACCAAACCCGACACCCCACATTGTGCCAACGGCTTCGGGCGGACGAGCGCAATTGGGAGGGTACAAGCCTTACCCTGGTGCGAGGAAATGCAAGCTAAAGACAAAATTGTCATGGCAGGGCAGACCAGGCCCTAAGCCTTGGTTGGCGACTGGTCTAGGATCGAAGCTCCGACAGGCGGACAGTTAGAGCATTGCTTTGCTGATCCGGCAGCTTCTGCAGCTTGTCTTGTTCCAGATGTAGGGGTGTTACCTTTCCTCTGGAGTGAACTAGGCAGGCCGAGAGAGGGATCATGCTGCATGGGCAACACATGATCTCTATATTTTAGCCCAGGCTTTGTGCTATGGAGAGGCAATAACTCCATCCCTGGTCTTAACTGGTCTCGGAATCAAAGCGAGAGGCAACTGTTACGGGTTATAAGTCCTTGTCAGTTGGCGTAGACATGGGGCGCCACGCGTTGCCTCTGACGGTGGGAGACACCTATAGGTGTCACTGATCAGCTACCGCCCGCCTCAAGCTGGGCAGCCCCCAGCCAATTGGGTGCTGATCCGCCACAGCCTGCCTGCTTCAATGGGTGCTTGGGGCTAGGACAAATCTGAATCGCAGGCTGTAAAACCAATGCACCAGGTACAAACAAAAATAAAATAGAAACCTCAAGCTACGGCTTGCAACCTGGAACGTGAGAACCATGTGTCCAGGATTTTCCACTGACTTGACCAATATTGACGATGTGAGAAAAACGGCTGTGATTGATGCCGAACTCAATCGTCTTAACATTGATATTGCTGGCCTGCAGGAGACTCGCCTCGCTGAGGAAGGGTCACTCAGGGAAAACAACTACACCTTTTTCTGGAAGGGTAGAGGGCAGGCAGAAAAAAGGCAACACGGTGTGGGCTTTGCAGTGAAGAATTCGCTACTGGGAATGATTAAAATTCCAGCAGGAGGAAATGAAAGACTATTATCCCTGCGCTTGGCAACCTCTTGTGGGTTTGCCACCATTATTACTGCATATGCACCGACACTCGATTCCTCTGATGATGTGAAGGATTTGTTCTATGAGGAGTTAGACTCCGTGATCAAGGCAGTTCCAAAATCTGACTACATTTATATGCTCGGTGATTTCAATGCTCGTGTGGGCAAGGACTCGAGTTCATGGCCAGTGTGCCTTGGAAAATACAACATCGGTCGCATGAATGAAAATGGGCAAAGGCTGCTGGAGCATTGCACCAGTAATGACCTATGTATTACAAACTCTTTTTTTAAAACAAAAGCGCTGCATAAGGTCACATGGAAACATCCAAGATCCGGCCATTGGCACCAGCTGGACTTCATCATCACACGGAGACAACATCTGAACCATATATCATTGACTCGTAGTTACCACAGTGCTGACTGTGATACAGATCATTCTTTGGTTGTTGCAAGAGTTAGGCTGAGACCAAAGAGAATCTACACAGCTAAACACAAATCTAGCCCCAGGATTAATATTATTAACACTCATGATCCTGAAAAGTGCTTTCAGTTTCAACAGCAACTTGAAGACGCTTTCACTGATACACCAGAAAATTGTACAGTAAATGAAAAGTGGGGTCAAATTAAGGAAACTCTTTATAAAACTGCCGTAGGGGTTTACGGCACTGTGGATCATAAGAGGCAGGACTGGTTTGCGGCCAACAGCGAGACTCTGCAGCCCTTGATTGATAAGAAGAAGAAAGCTCTCTTAAGAAACAAGGAAAGACCAACGCGTAACACTCTGAGTGAGCTAAGGCAAGCTAGGAAGGATGTGCAAAAGGCTGCCAGGACAGTGTGCAAATGATTATTGGATCAAGTTATGTGAGTCCATTCAAATCGCAAGTGATAAGGGAGACATAAGAAGCATGTATGAAGGAATAAAGAAAGCCTGTGGTCCAGTGATCAAAAGAAGTGCACCGCTGAAAACCTTGACTGGAGAAGTCATCACTAATAAGAAACAGCAGATGGACAGATGGGTAGAGCACTATTTAGAGATTTACTCAAGTGAGACCAAACTAGCGGATGATGCCCTCAACGCCATAGAGGCTCTACCAACTCTTGACCACCTGGACACACTTCCCACCATAACAGAAGTTAAGTGTGCTATAAATGAACTTGCATCTGGCAAGGCTCCAGGTAAGGATGGGATTCCAATAGAGGTAATCAGGAGTGGGCAAGACACACTTACTCTACAGATCCACCAGCTAATAGAGCTATGCTGGCGTGAAGGACAAGTCCCACAGGATTTCAAAGATTCAAGCATCATAACACTGTACAAGAACAAGGGCGATCGGAGCGACTGCAATATAGGGGTATCTCACTTCTGTGTATTGTTGGAAAAGTATTTGCCAGAATTGTTCTGCGCAGACTTCAAGTCCTAGGAGATCAAGTCTACCCCGAATCACAGTGTGGCTTTCGACAGAGCCGGTCTACCACTGATATGATATTCTCATTGCGACAAATGCAAGAAAAATGCCGTGAACAGAATCAACCACTGTTTATTGCCTTCATCGACCTCACAAAGGCATTTGATTTGGTCAGTCGTGAGGGTCTGTTCAAGGCACTAAAGAAGATTGGCTGCCCACCAACTCTTCTGTCCATTGTGGAATCGTTCCACACAGGCATGAAGGGCATAATCAAGTTTGATGGTGCAACTTCTGAAGAATTTGAAATCAAGAGTGGAGTTAAGCAAGGTTGTGTACTAGCTCCCACCCTCTTTGGAATATACTTTTCACTTCTACTGAAATATGCATTTCGTGATCAGGATGGTGGTATATACATTCACTCACGCTCAGATGGCGGCCTCTACAATGCTCAGAGATTGAAGGCTAAGACCAAAATTAGGAGGGTACTGATCAGAGAGTTGCTTTTTTGCAGATGATGCTGCAGTTACGACCCACTCTGAGGAAGAATTGCAATGTCTACTATCTGCATTCTCCAATGCTTGTTCTGAATTTGGTTTAACAATTAGCAAAAAGAAGACACAGATTATGTCACAAGGTGCACATGGGGTACCATCAATCTTTATTGACGACGCCGAACTAGAGATAGTAGACCATTTTACATATCTAGGATCAGTGGTAAATAGCAAATTATCCCTAGATCAGGAAATCAACATCCGGATTGGTAAGGCAGCAACAACAATGAACAGGTTAAGAAAAGAGTCTGGGAGAACAGGAAGCTTACTGCCAAAACAAAAGTCCTTGTCTATCAAGCCTGTGTTCTTAGTACTCTTCTCTATGGCAGTGAAACCTGGACAACTTACTCACACCAAGAGAACAATTTAAACAGCTTTCATATGCGGTGTCTGCGAAGAATTCTTGGTATTAAGTGGCAAGACAAAATCACAAATACTGAAGTATTGGAAAGATCAGGTTGTGTGACAGTTTATTCCATGCTCAGTCTTCGTAGACTCAGATGGATAGGACATCTTAGGAGGATGGATGATGGTAGAATACCAAAGGATATCTTTTTTGGTGAATTACAGATGGGTAAGAGATCTCAGGGTCGGCCTCTACTACGATACAAAGATGTGTGTAAGCGGGACATGATTGATACAGGCATTGATAATGCACATTGGGAGCAAGTCGCCGCTGAACGTGTTGCATGGAGGGCAAATATCAGAAATGGAATAAAGTCAAAGGAGAAAATTATTGCAGAAAAGTCACACACCAAGCGTTTGAGACGTAAGATGGTGCATGATGGTGGAAATGACCACGTGTTCACATGCACCCACTGTGAACGGACATTTACAGCGCAAATTGGCCTTATCAGTCACACTCGCTACCGCCATAGTTAAAAGTTATTATGCCTTTTTAGAGCACAAACTATCGTCTGTCAAGACGGCAAGGTGCCAATGATGAGTAGTTAGTTACTTAGTTAGTTACTTAGTTAGTTACTTAGTTAGTTAGTTAGTTAGTTAGTTAGTTAGTTAGTTAGTTAGTTAGTTAGTTAGTTAGTTAGTTAGTTAGTTAGTTGGTTACTTAGGTACTTAGTTAGTTAGTTAGAGGTCGACGAATTGTGCAACCCTTCCTCACTTTAATCCAATGCCTCGCAAATCATTCTTCATCCAACGACATGTATCACCTTCAAGCCCTGTAGCAATGGGCGAGCGGCGAAGCGGCAAATCATTCTTCATCCAACGACATGTATCACCTTCAAGCCCTGTAGCAATGGGCGAGCGGCGAAGCGGCGAAGCTGCGAAGCGGCGAAGCGGCAGGCGTGGGTACGCTGGCAGCCGTTGTCGCAGACCTGCGCACAGGCGGCTCAGGCCATATGGTCGTCTTCTACTGACCGGAGCAGTGGGATTCGGCAGCCCCCTGAGCCACTGAGCAGCCTTTTGTTTTATGCAAGAGAAATGTCAGGAACAGAACTGCGAAATGTTCTCCACTTTTATTGACCTTACCAAGGCTTTTGATACAGTCAGCAGAGAAGGGCTGTGGAAGAGTATGGCAAATTATGGCTGTCCACGGAAGTTTGTCCAAATAATGCGGCTATTTCATGATGGTATGCAGGCAAGAGTACAGGAAAATGGTCTGAGCCCTTTCCTGTCACCAATGGAGTGAAGCAAGGATGTGTCCTGGCACCAACACTGTTCAGCCTCATGTTTTCAGCCATGTTGATGAATGCCTTCGAGAACGACGACATTGGAATTGACATCAACTACCGTATGGATGGAAAGTTATTCAATCTCAGAAGGCTGAAAGCTAAAACCAAAATTAACAGCGACACCGTCACAGAGCTCCTGTTTGCTGATGATTGTGCTCTATACGCCAACTCAGACAGACATGCAACATAATGTTTCAGCTTTCTCACATGCCTGTGCCAACTTTGGGCTCAATATCAACTTGGAGAAGACTGTAGTTATGTACCAGCCAGCTCCAGGGATTAATCACACTGAGCCGAATATCAAAGTGAATGGTCATAGACTAAGTGTTGTGGACAAATTCACCTGTCTTGGCAGCACTGTGTCCCAAGCTGCCACAATTGATGATGAAGTGAATGCAAGAATCTCTAAGGCCAGCGCGGCCTTTGGCAGACTGTACAAGAATGTATGGGACAGAATTGGAATAAGCCTGCAAACAAAGCTAAAAGTCTACAAAGCAGTTGTATTATCCACACTGCTATATGCTTGTGAAACCTGAACTGTTTATCAACGACACGCTAGGAAATTAAACCACTTCCACACAGTCTGCCTTAGGAAGCTACTGAAAATTAAATGGCAAGACAAGATCCCAGACACTGAAGTCCTAGAAAGAGAGTCCATGCCCAGTATCCACACTTTACTAATGAAGAATCAGATTCGCTGGGCTGGTCAGCTTGACTCGCATGCCAGATCACAGGCTCCCTAAACGAATTTTTTTTACGGCGAGTTGCGTTGTGGTAAAAGCTCCCAAGGCGGCCAGAGGAAACGCTTTAAAGACACTGAAAATCTCACTGAGTGCTTTTGGAATTCATCATGACACCTGGGAGACTGCAGCCAGAGACCGAAATTCGTGGTGTGCATCATTTCGCAAGGGTGCAGTCACGTGTGCGGCAACCAGGACTGCTTGAGCTGTGAAGAAAAGGCAGGACAGAAAAACCACTGCAGAAAATCCTCCTCCAGAAACGTCAAGCATTCTTTGTCCACATTGTCAAAGAACATTTCGAGCCAAAATAGGCCTTATCAGCCATCTTAGAACTCACGGCTCCATACTTTCAATCCCACTGGATGAAATGAATGGCCATCATCATTCTTGATGGATAAACAACACAGTAATAGAACAAACACTACAGTAATAGAACAAACACTGCGGGTAACAGAGCGAACACTACTTTAATCAAACAAACACTGCAATAATTGAACAAACATTACAGACAATAGAACAAACACTGCAGGTAACGGAACAAGCACTGCGGGTAGCAGAACACACACTACAGTAATAGAACAAACACTACAGTAATAGAACAAACACTAAGGATAATAGTACAAGAACTACAGGTAATAGAACAATCACTACAGGTAACAGAACACACACTACAAGTATTAAAACAAGCAAGCTGAAATATTAGCTGTCTACCTTCTTTGATGGCCTGATATTCTCCCTTAGAACATTTGTACTTGGCACATTCGTTGTCTCCAGGAAGCGTGAAGTTGTCCCCATCTTGAAAGAGAGTTCCCATCACACAGCAAGTATCTGGTTTGTGTGGAAATATGTCGTCATATTAGCACAAGTACTGTCAGAATCTCGATCCGAGATGCAGGAACATCGTTACGCCCGCCAGGCGAATAGTCCCCAACCGGGATGCAGGAACATCGTTACGCCAGCCAGGCGAGTATTAGTTACCTGCCCGCAGGTTGCTGGCTGACGCGATAGCCAGCGGTCAGGCAAGGACAAAGCAAGGCGCACGCAGTCCTCGTGACGTCAATCCACAGAGGGCAAGCGCTTTGCGAGAAACAGACAGACAGCTTCGGTACTCGGACCAGACAGGACGTGTGGGTAGAGAAAGGCTTTGTGTTCTGTGCCCGAAAGTCGAGTGCTTGTACATCTTGTGAGATAGACTGTAAAGCTGTGGGTTGTCTGTAAGTGTATTGATGCATTGTATATGTATTGTAATGATCATCACATGCCAAACTAGATTGTAGTGCATGTGACTTGTAAATAAATCCATTGAACTTCGTGTCGTTGTGTCTCAAGTCCAATCATGTTGTACTTGTACTTGTCTCACATGTGTTAGGTATAACGAGCCAGGTTTAAGACCCTGACATGTGTGAACGTGGTGGCATCGTCCGGCTTTAAATGACCGTGGTGGCATCGTCCGGCTTTAAATGAACGTGGTGGCATAGTCCGGCTTTAAATGAACGTGGTTTAATTAATTAATATTTGAACCTAGATTTGTGAACATGAAGACTTTCGTCCGACTTTAATGTACATTTAAATGGGATCGTAAAGGCTCATCCTCATACATAGTACTACATTTGTTTGAATATGGAGGTTAGATGTGAACGTAAAGTACGTACATTTGTTTGATCTTGTAAACGTGTAAAACATCAGTGATTGTGTAACTTGTCGCCATTTCGACCTTGTCGACATTGTGAAGTTGTAGCCATTGTGACCTTGTCGCCATCTTGTAAACTTGATGTCTATGTCCTTACTAAATGTCAGCTTGATGTAAGTGATGTGTCATCAATGTTGTAGAGTGTTGAGATATAGTTAGATTGTCTTTGTGAAGTTGGTTGTGGAAAGCAGAAAGTTTCGGAAAGAAAGTGACTTGTGGTTTTGAAAAAAAATTGTTGACTAACGACATTACGACCTACAATTACACTCAACGCCATACAAACCTAATCAAAACTTAGTGACAAGCATACACACCACATCAGATAGACGCTAATTTATTCCGTCCAAAAACAAAGCAGGTTTTCTGTGCCATCTGAAACCCTTGCCCGTAGAGGTCATTTGTGTTTTGAAGTAGCGACCCTACAGTTCCTAGCCCTGGTTTGAACCGTTCTCCACCGCATCCAGTACACTTGAGTATATTTTCTTTTCTATATACTTTCGGATGCAAATTTGGGCACAAATTGTAAATTGAACACAATTGTAAATTTTTCACTTTACTAACAACTTGTAACAAATTGTGTGTCTGACAACTCATTTGCATTTAAATTTTCCATCATGTCTTCATTAAATGATTTCATCGACATGGGTTTAAAGCTAAAGTTAACTGGTGAGGAGTTAACAAATTGGAGTGAAAGAAAATACTCTGAATACCACGAACGTGAAGAGAGAGCGGCTGAAAGAGCTGCCAAGCAATTAGAGGCAGAAACAGCCTTAAAGCAGGCAGAGGCAGCAACAGCCTTAAAGCAGGCAGAAGCAGCAACATCATTGAAACAAACAGAGCTAGAATTAGCTGCAAAAACAAAAGAAGCAGAGTTAGAATTAAAGAAGGCTGAAATCTCAGCTCAGAGTAAAAGAGAAGAGCTTGAGTTACAACTAAAAATTAAACAACTTGAGACTGAGACTGCCATAAACAAAGAGTCTAAGAAAGCTGAAAGACTGGAGAAAGAAAACCAGTACAAAAAGTATCAAGGTATTGTAAGAAATTATACCTCAGGTGACTGCATTGCAGCCTTCACCCAGAATTTTGAAACCTTAATGGACCATTATCAGGTCCCACTGTCTGAATGGAATATTATTTATATGAGGAGTTTGTCAGGAGAGCCTCTGAAAGTCATAGAGACTATCCCCAAAGACCTCAGGAAAGATTACCATTATCTAAAATCAAAGATTATGGCACATTTTATGCTAGATGAGGCAGGTTACAGAGAACAATTCAGCAAGTTGAGTCCAAAACCTACTCAAACGTTCGCTGACTACCTCTGCTTAGTCCGAGACATATTTACCAAATGGACTTCAGCAGCTAAAATAGATAAAGATTATCAAAAACTGGAAGATCTTATCATCAGAGATAAAGTCATCTCATCCCTTCCATCAGCATTTTCAAAATTTTTGCAAGACAATGAATGTACGAGTGTAGATCAGATTGAGAGACGTGGTTCGGCTTATTATACAGCCAATAAACATTGTTTTGCTAGTGAAGCTACTGATACAAACTTTGTAGCATCGGCTAACTATGAAAAACCCCGATCAGAACCCCATAATAGGCAAAAACCATATAAGCCTACTTCGGAGAAATATAATCATTGTAGATATTGTAACTGTTCACACCACCAAGGTGATATGTGTGACAAGAACCCCGCATATCTTACATATCTACATAACATCATAAATAGCCAAAATAAGGAACGTAAATCCTTCAGAAATGCACGTAAATGTTTCCTCTGTAAGGCGTACGGGCATTATCGTCATGATTGTAAAGGAAGGCAAATGTCCAAGAAAGCAAAATGCCGCCATATTTGATAGTTCATCGTCAGATGAAGAACAATCAGAGAAACACCCTGTGAACTCAGCACAGGCTTTTGACATGTTTAACGCAAATAAATGTACTGTTTGTAATACCTTTTATGAAGATGGCATTTTGACATGCGGCCACTCCATTCCTATTGCCAATGAAGAAGCTAATTTGGTAATAGATTCCAAAGGCAGAATAAACATCCACCAGGGATATGTGAATGGCAAGCCTGCTACAGTCCTTCGGGACACCGGAAGTTCACTTATTGGACTAAAGAGAAAGTTCATAATGCCTACAGACTATACAGGCAGACACGTAACATGCAGAACATTCTCTGGAAATATTGAAAAGTACCCATTAGCATGGGCATATATTCAGACACCTTTCCTCACTGGGAAAGTAAAATGCGCAGCATTAACTAACCCTGTATGTGATATTATCATTGGAAATTTACCAGAGGTGAATGATATACCTCATGATATAACATCTGTTTTCATTGTTGAGAACATAACATCATCACCATCAAATGTCATCATTGATAATGCTGTACCACCAAATGAATGTATGGTAGCTAATGTGGCACTAATATCTCATGACATCATTGATCAAACTGTTTCATCACCATCTGATATCATTGAATGTGTGAACGCAGTAACTAGATCTACTGCTAGAATGCAAGATGAAATTAACCAAACTGAGGCTATAGAAATGATTAGCCCAGTGGTACTACCTTCTAAAACCATGAAGGAGACTTTTGTAACAGCCCAAAAGGCTGATCCTTCATTGTCTAAATATTTTAATCTGATCGGCCAAAAGCCAAAGGTAACCAAAAATGCAAGATGGCATTTTGCTTTGAAAAATTGCATCCTCACCAGGTATTATACCAGAGGTGACAGCACAACAGAGCAAACTGTTTTGCCGATTGAGTACCGTAAGCAAGCCTTACATCTTGCCCATGATATACCTCTTGCAGGGCATATGGCATACTCTAAGACCAGATCAAGATTACTTACACAGTTTTATTGGCCCAAATTCTGCAATGACATTAAGCAATATTGTAGAAGTTGTGACATCTGCCAAAAACTAGTGAAGAAAGGTAAACACCCACAGGCAAAATTACAGATTACTGACTTAGCCAGTCGACCTTTTGAGAAAATATCTGTCGACATAGTGGGCCCTCTTAATCAGATAACAACCAGAGGGAATAAATATATTATTACCATCATTGATTTATGTAGCCGCTGGCCGGAAGCGATTCCGTTAAAGAACATAACTGCCAATGATATAATGGAAGTTTTCTTCCATATATTTTCACGGATAGGATTTCCAGACACTATCCTATCAGATAGGGGAAGCCAGTTCATTGCCGCATCTACTCAAGCTTTCACCAAAATGTTAGGGGTGAAACAATGTTTCAATTCTCCATATCACCCTCACTCAACTGGAATCATAGAGAAGTTTAACGGTGATTTAAAGCATATGCTTGCTAAAGTCACGCAAGAACATCCCAACAACTGGGACATATACTTGCCTGCTATACTTTTTGCTTATCGCGAAGTGCCACATTCTAGTACTGGATTCTCTCCTTTTGAACTTATCTATGGTGCCAAACCACGTGGCCCATTGAGCATCTATCATCAAATGTTAACTGAAGCCACTCCTTTACTTAAACCCATATCATCATACGTATACGTTACATCATTGCGTGAAAGAATCATCAAATCTTGTATAATTGCAAAAGAAGCACTAAAACTATCTGGTGCTACATATAGACAATATGCAGACAAAGGTAACAGGACAATAACGTTGACACCTGGACAGGACGTACTTCTTCTCTTACCTAGTGACAGACACTTATTGACTGAGTCTTGGCAAGGACCATTTAAAGTGATAAGACAGATTTCAGCTGTAGACTATGAGATTCAAATAAAAGACAAACATAAAATATTCCACATTAATATGCTAAGACCATACCACAACAGAGACAACGAACAGGACGATACAACAGCTTGTACAGTGATAATAGATCATGAAGATGACGAAGATAGTGACGAAATTCCAACACCTGCATTAGACACGACAAACTGCTTGAAAGAAATCAAAATAAACCCAAACTTAACTCAAGCAGAAATAGACAGCTGCAAACATCTCATACAACAGTACAACACCATCTTCTCCAACAACCCAGGACAAACAGAATTAGTACAGCATCACATCACACTCACTTCAAACACACCCATAAAATGCAGACCTTACACCATTCCATTGCATTACAAAGAAAACTTACATCAGGAAATCATTAGCTTAGAGAAAAACAACATCATTAGACGATCCCAATCACATTTCTCATCTCCAATGGTCATGGTACACAAAAAGGACAACACGATAAGACTCTGTGTCGACTATAGGAAATTAAATTAAATAACTCTTCTAGATCTAGAACCAATGTCCAACTCTGAAGATCTACTGACAGAACTGACAGACTCTAGATTCTTTACGAAGTTAGATATGACGAAAGGTTACTGGCAAATAACGGTAGACGAACAGAGCAGACATCTGACAGCATTTGCCACACCTTGGGGACTGTACGAATGGTGCAAACTTCCATTTGGGCTTGTCAATGCCCCAGCGACATTCGTACGTATGACACGACTTTTACTAGTGGACATACCAAACATTATCTGTTACATGGACGACATTTGTGTTCACACAAAGACAATGACAGACCACATAAAGACATTACAGCAGACATTTGAACGTATCAGACAGCACGGACTGACGGTAAAGCCTACAAAAGTAGACATAGCCTATCAGGAAATATCCTTCTTGGGGTACAAAATATCTAATGGCTTTGTCACGACAGGGGATAACATCGTGTCCAAAATACTGAAACTCTCACTTCCGACTACGAAAAAGCAAGTCAGAAGTGTGTTAGGACTACTAAATTATTATAGGCAGTTCATACCAGATTTTGCTGAACTGACTGAAATATTTACTAACCTACTAACGAAAGATCAACCTGAAAAGATTGTAAACAATGAATGCCTAAAATTTGCATTCCAGAAAGTGTTATCTTATTTTTCTGAGAATAGTTTAAAGAATCCCATTCTCAAATTGCCAAAATTACATATTCCTTTCAGATTACGCACAGATGCGAGCTCCGTGGCGATTGGGGCAGTTCTGTTACAGGAACATGATAACATTCTACATCCTGTATACTACGTCTCCAGAAAATTAAAACCAAGAGAACGCGCTTGGTCGACACCACAGTTGGAAGCCCTTGCTTTAGTGGTGGGTATAACTAAATTGTCCAGATTCCTCCTGGGACGTCATTTTATTGTGGAGTCCGACAATAGTCCATTGAAATTTATCACTTCAGGAGTACCTACCAACCAAATGATAGCGCGCTGGTCTCTTAAGCTTCAAGATTACAGCTTTGAAGTTCGACATATCGCTGGCAGAACCAACACGATAGCCGATCTTTTGTCCCGTTGTCCGACCGACCCAGTAAGCACTAATGTCTGAGTGCAGTGTGTTAAATACACTCAGACCAACACAGCCATCAGTGAAGTTTTTTTTCCACGAAAGCTGTGTATGTCTACTATGTGATGTGATAGGGTTCATTCCCACTATATATAGTTTTTCTTATTTTATTATTACTGTAGTAAGTGTCTCGAATAATTGTGTAGTGTGTGGTAGAAAGCGAACAATATTAATTGTATATATATTACGAAACAAGAACAGTGCCACATTCGCTCTGAACTTACCTCAAGCGAACTATCCAATTTATCAGTGGTATCTGCGATTGGAACATATCCAGTGATATTTTAATCCGTGTATGAAAGAGTGAACTAACTTTGACATTTACACCACTGCAGTCAATCGAAATCCAGAAGTTTTCCAGCGAAACAACGAACACATGAACTATCAGAACAGTTACATTCCGAATTGTTACATCAGACCGGAACAAGTGTGTTATAGAATTTTCAACATCAGCTGTTCGTGTGTACTTCCGGATAATTTATAAATTTAGTTCAAAATTAGCAGACGACAAACAAAACCTTAAAAAGATATGACGCTTCTAAAATATTTATGAATCACCAATTTCGAATACACGAATTGTGTATTAAGATTTTTTCAACTAGTGTAATCTTAGAATCATATCTTGATTAACTTATTCATACTATCGACATTTTTTCGCTAGTATGGAAAAACATCAAGCTATGACGCTGAGAAATAGAAGAATAATTGTAATATATTAGATTTGATAGCTTTTGAAATTATGTCCCTTTCATTTAATTGTTATTACATTATTACACCAAGGGCGGTAAATTGAAATGTATTTGAATATGTGTTGTATATAAATAGCCATGGTGTTGCCAGATTGTTAACACTCCAAGAAGTCATCAACTGGGCATGGTATAGGGTTACCGACGTTGTAGACCGACAGAAGAGCTCCTGGCCAAATGAGGTCAGAGCTCGAGCGTTGAATGCGGCTTATATAAAAGCCGTATTACAGTCTTACCAGATGTTTTTTGGTTACAAAGAGCATATTATTACTTTTTTTTCAGAGGTTGCGAGGTAGTTGCTTTGAAAGCTGGTGCTACCGATCTGACTGGGTCAATATTGCAACTCAGGTGATCATCCATCGAGAGGATGAAACTTGGCAAGTGGTAAAGATTGAACACCACATGTCTTAAAATACAACTTGCATTTCTTATTTATTTCTATGCCAATGTATGTATTCTTATGTATTTCTATACCAATGTATATAACAACAGAAAGGTCGATTCTGACATGGTTAAAATATTAACCCGGTATGTATATAGAGAGTATACATGAAAGATGAGATCTTTCATGAAGAAGCCCCGGGGGGGAGCGTGTCAGAATCTCGAACCGAGATGCAGGAACATCGTTACGCCCGCCAGGCGAATAGTACCCAACCGGGATGCAGGAACATCGTTAGGCCCGCCAGGCGAGTATTAGTTACCTGCCCGCAGGTTGCTGGCTGACGCGATAGCCAGCGGTGAGCAAGGACAAAGCAAGGCGCACGCGGTCCTCGTGACGTCAATCCACAGAGGGCAAGGCGCGTTGCGAGAAACAGACAGACAGCTTCGGTACTCGGACCAGACAGGACGTGTGGGTAGAGAAAGGCTTTGTGTTCTGTGCCCGAAAGTCGAGTGCTTGTACATCTTGTGAGATAGACTGTAAAGCTGTGGGTTGTCTGTAAGTGTATTGATGCATTGTATATGTATTGTAATGATCATCACATGCCAAACTAGATCGTAGTTGCATGTGACTTGTAAATAAATCCATTGAACTTCGTGTCGTTGTGTCTCAAGTCCAATCATGTTGTACTTGTACTTGTCTCACATGTGTTAGGTATAACGAGCCAGGTTTAAGACCCTGACAGTACACACTTGATGTAAGTCCATATCCAAGCAATATGTAACCACGGCGGTTGCTCGGCAAGTAGTTTTCTACATTTATTCTAATCCGAATGTGTGTTTGTATGTATACGTGTGTGTGTGTGTGTGTGTGTGTGTGTGTGTGTGTCTATATGTGTGTGTTAGTGAGTGTATGTGTGTGTGTGTAAACAGGCAATACCATCCCCCCCCCCCTCTTTCTTTCTATCAAATGCGAAACCACGTATGTAGTAAATAAAAAGAAAACATATATTCATTGAAAAGGCCTTAAGGCATTGTTGACATAATCATCATCAAGTGCCGTGCCGGCTGGCGTAGGCGTTCATGGCTCTCCATAGATCTCGGTCTTTGGTTTTCTGAATCAACTCTGGTGCTGATATTCCTCCATGCCACCGTCTCAATCCATCCAGCATCACTTCTCTTGGTCTACCTCTGCCTCTCTTCCCCTCGATCTTTCCAGTTGTTACGATGTTCTCCAATGCCTCTCTTCTCATCACGTGACCGAAGAAAGATGTTTGTCTCTGTCTTATTGTTGTATAGAATGTTCTAGTTTCATTAGCCTGTTTCAGGCAGTCGTCGTTAGTTACTCTGGCAGTCCAAGGACATAAGGTGGCTGCTAAACATTTTATAGACCAAACATAACTTAAGGAATGATGTGGTAAACATAACTTCAGCCGCGTTGTTTACCAAAGATATTAAGCGGAACTCATTTTAAGGTGGGTCTTCCTGAGAGCGCAGAGCAATTATAAAGATCCATCTCGATGAGATTTCGAACCCATTACAACCCAGTCGGCAAGAAACGTATTATTTATGCTGCTGCATTATCACTGCTTCTTATTTCTGAAGCAGTCATCATCCATGTAGTAATCCCAGCTCCTGTAGAAGTCACCACCCATGTAGTAATCCCAGCTCCTGTATTAGTCAACAGTCATGTAGTAATCCCAGCTCCTGTAGTAGTCACCACCCATGTAGTAATCCCAGCTCCTGTAGCAGTCACCACCCATGTAGGCTCCACTGGGGAGCCAGTGGGAAAATACTTAGCAAAGTTTATCAACAGAGCATACGACCACACCTGGAATACGGGTCAACTGCGTGGTGTGCAGCATAAAAAACCACACTACAAGAGCTGGACAAGGTGCAAAATTAAGCACTTAGAGTCCCCACAGGATGGATGAGATCAACCCCTCTAGTAGAGATAAAGAAGATGGGGAGGACACAAGCACTGAGAGAGCGTAGAGATACGAAAACGCTAATACAGGCAGAAAAGTTCCTCAGCTTGCCAGGTCACCCTATGAAGAACAGATTTGAAAACCTAGCTATGGGGCGGTTGAAAAGAAGTAGTTTTATCCACCACGCCAAACGACTCTGCAGAGAAACCACCGATCTTCCCACGGTTGGTATCCCCCTGAAAACTATTCCAGAGCGAACGCCATGGAAAGATGAACATAGACTATCACTACAAATCCAGACAAAAGAGAATATATGACAAAGAAAAAACTCAAAAAAGAATATTTGACAAGGGGGAATAGAACCGTGTACCTCCCCCGATGTGTCTCCACCTTGCCGTGGTGGGGGAGCTTGCGTGTCCCATCGACCCCATGTGCTTGCCGATGGGTGAAAACTACATATCGAACGGCTCATGGGATAGGGACCAGACTAAGAGAGACACAACTTGCTGCTTTGCAGGTGAGACTGAGGATAGCAGTCTAAAATCTAAATCAGGCGCACGAAGGCAGAATATCTTGGTCCGGACAAAACACTAAAGGCTCCCTGTCGAGGGCTGTGGCTGAACGCCTCTAAGCCACAAACCCTCGGACCTGAGAGCCGGGCCGATACCAACCTTTCGAAAAATAAAGGCGTGATACTGAGCAAGCTACATGCTCAGGTCTGATACAAGTTCGAAGGCTCTCAGCTGGGGGATATGAGAGATTCCCGGATGAGAGGGCCAGGCCGTTTCTCGTTCACCGCTGCACGAAGGTAAGGTGCTGAGCCGGCAGCACAAGTAGCCTACCTCGTGAGCGAGTACAAAAAGTCAAAAAAGTGCCCCAGCCGAAGAAAATGGCTGCGAAAACTGTATCTAACTCATAGAGAGTGTAGACAAAAGTGGAAGAACGTCTCAATGACGCAAAATGGAACGCACGGCGAGCGAACCTATTGCGTGGTCCGAAGTCATAAAGCAAAAGCTTACCGAGTGGGTGTCGCTCGCAGTCTGACCGTCCCTGGTGTGTGCTTGAGCGATCAGGGGCAAACGAGTTGCCCAACACATGGAAGTGAGGAACTAAAGCAGCCATGAGCAGGACGTGGCAACTCCTCGGGTGAGCCCAGTCACAGAGCAATATGTGCCGGCTCTGCAATTATGGAAGCCTCCTTGGATAGCGAGGGAATGCTCATGGTCTGCCCCTGCCTTCCCTTGAGGGCCGACCACGATGTCGTTCATCGTTCTATCTTGACCAGCTGAGATGTTAGCGACATCACAACAGTCCAACGTGCCTCGAAACCAGAGGAAGGCTAACCTCATTAAAAAATGCCCGCTGAAGTCGGAAGTGTCGTCCTACGGGTGGCAAACTAAAAATTGACACTACGCAATTACGTCCGAGTGAAATGTCTCGTCCGAATGTCTCTCGTGCTAGGAACAGCTCTGACTACCTAGTTTCCGAATGCCGCTCTTGTTCGGAACAGCTCTGACTGGGTAGTTTTCCGAATGTCTGTTGTGCCTGGAAAAGCTCTGATGGGCGCAACGACAAGCACATGTCCGAAAACTCGCTGAGTGGATGCCGTCTGCAAACCTGTCTGGTTTGTGCGGGAATGACCCGGGGAAACGAAGTGACCAATATATTGAAGTGAGGATTTAAAGCAGCCATGAGCAGGACGTGACGATCTCCCTCGGTGAGCCCAGATCCAGGGCGTTATGTGTCGGCCCTGCAACTATGGAAGCAACCTTGGATGGCGGAAAATGCTATGGACTGTCCCTGCCTTCCTTTGAGGGATGACCGTTGTCTTCGACCGTTCAACCTTGGCCAGCATGGTTGCAGATGGCACCACAAAAGTGAGAGTCTCCCAGGAATGCTACCTGGTCAAAAAAGCACGCTAAAGTCGATGTGTTGGCCTACGGGTTTCGGCCCAAGGGCGCATAACAGACACACCGCAATCACATCTGAAAAAACACTCCGGATGAACGAAAAGAAGAAGAAGAACCGTGTACAGCGCAGAACAGCCACTCTCAGCTTCCTTGATGAAGAATACACACAGGACCTCTGGATCCTAGTCTACACAGATGGGTCGGCACAAAATGCTGTTCGAAATAGAATACCCAAATACAGTTAGTGCTCGACTTACGACCACGATCGGTTCCAACAGACCCGTCGTAACACGATTTGGTCGTAAGTTGAGTACGCTATGTGTACAGTAATGTGAAGTGATGTTATAAAAATATTTAAGTTAAATTATATCATAAATTGCTTTTATTATTGTTATAAATCATAATTTTCGATGTTCATTTTGTGCCATTTGTATCATCTCTACACCATTTTATTTCTTATGTTTACATCGTCAGGTTTAAGAAAAACACTGCATTAACTGTACACGTACAACTGGTTTAATATTTGCAAACCACAAAATACAGGTGTGGAAAATATTATAGGACACATTTTCCCAATCGCAAAAGACATCATATTGTCATTAACATCAAAATATATAAACATGTACGAAACATTTTATTGGCCACTGGTGCTTGGCTGCAGATCATTAATGTCGTCATCTAAGGCGGCAGTTGGGGGTACCGGAGTTGGTTTTTTCATAAACATGGTGAGCTTTGTCTGAATTGTATGTTTCTTTTTTTCATCATATATTTCACGATGGACAATGAGCAGTCAAGCTGAAAAGCATCTGGTGGCTGCAGAAATGTGGTTTCTGAGGAAAATGCAAAGAATACCATGGACAGACAGAAAAACCAATGACCAAGTACTACAGGAGACAAATGAACATCGTAAACTGATTAGAGAAATTATACGTAGACAGTCACATTTTTTGGACATGTTATGAGAAGAAATGGATTGGAGAACTTAGTGACAACTGGCAAGATCGAGGGGAACAGACCAAGAGGAAGACCGAGAGGAAAATACCTGGATGGCTTGGCCACATGGCATGGACGAGACAGGAACACTGAGCTGATCCACGACACTGGTGATCGAGTGAAATGGCGAGTTATGACCGCCCACGCTTTCCGGCATGGCACATGATTGATTGATTGATTGATTTCACGATACTGGACGAAACACATTGTGCGCCATCCGTTCAATCCTTGCAAATCGTTCGATGTTTGGGTCCATTGCTTCGAAATGTATAAGAAATGTATTCAGTAAAGATAAACCTTCTGATAATCCCTTAGTGGTGAACTTTCTTTCTGGCTCATCCTCTTCTTTCTTGGCTTCTCTTCTTTCTTCTTCCGCCACTCTTTCTTCTTCCAGTTCGATTAACTCTTCATTTGTAAGTTCTCCGGATTCTTTGTCTAGCAACTCTTCGACATCTTCAATTTCACACTCCAAAGAAAGGTCTTTGACGAGTTTTACTATTTTTTCCCGAATCGTTTCAAGTTCATGTTCACTGTCAAATCCATGAAAATCAATAACATAGCGCTTAACACAATTTTTCCAGATGCCATTCATGCACTTTGTCGTCACAGCCTCCCATGCGGTAGCGATATTCTTGATACACATTAAAATGTTGTAGTGGTTCCAAAAATCTCGCAATGTTAGTTCTGAGTCAGCATCTATTGCTGATATCGCTTGAACGAAGGTGGTTCGGAGATAGTTGGCCTTTACGGTCGCAATCAAATCTTGGTCCATAGGCTGGATGAGTGGAGTCGTGTTTGGCGGAAGAAAAACAAATTTTACATCTGGATGGAGATCGCCTAGATGTGATGGGTGTCCAGGTGCGTTATCGAGTAGCAATAAAATCTTGAAAGGAATATCTTTCTCCAAACAATATTCTCGAACTTCAGGAATAAAACAGTTCATAGACCAGTTTTCAAACAATCCTTGCGTCATCCATGCTTTACGTTGAGAAAGAAAGTAGACGGGAAGTGTGTGCTTGTTAACATAGGGTTATTGAGTGTGACCGTGTTATTTCTTAGAAATTGATGACGCCGGCTAGCAGCATAGCATCATCATAGCATCATGCCTCCCTTTCCTTAGTTAACGACCGCCAATGATTGCAGACAACGGCGTTAGGCTGATAATTGAGGTAGAAATAAATCTAACATCTAATATGGCTAGTGATTGTGGTCGTAAAGTCGAATGGTCGTAAGTTGCATAGGTCGTAAGTCGAGCACTAGCAGTAATACTAGGGACACAGCTAGAGTACCAACAGGAAAGTACTGCCATAACTATGATGTTGAATTTGAGGCAATGAAGATAGCCACAGAGAAATTACAAAATACCAGCCATTGTAGACAACCTGTGGTGCTATTGACAGATGCAAAATCAGTACTCGAGGCGCTCTTTTCTGGGAAATTGCCATGTACTAAGGACAATACTTTCTGAACTTAGCAATCAGCATAAGGCCACCATACAATGGATACCATCCCACTGTGGAGTACCCGGAAACGACAGAGCTGATCGATTTGCTAAGGGAGGAGCAACAGAAAAACAGCCTGATCTGCCCGTTACATACCACCAAAAGAAAAGATGATAAAATCAGTCAGAAAGCCACCAAAACCTGCTCGAGACGACTACCACGTTATGGAGAGACCAGAACAAGACATTATTCTGCGCATCAGAACAGGACACAATAGATTACTCAACCACATGTACACAAAATTCAAGATTGGTGACTCAGCCATGTGCACATGTAGATTGACGTCGCAGACAGCAGAGCACATACTCCAAGACTGCCCAAAATATAACATATCTAGGCAAACCTTCTGGCTTAGAGAGACAACAGTGGAAGATAAACTCCATGAACCGCCGAGTGAACTAAAAAAGACTAGGATTCATACAATTGCAATTATAGACATATTTCAAGCGAACGAAAGAAGAGGAAGATGGCGACCTAGCACACATATACACAAGAGGAAGTCAACATCGTGGCTTCGTGATGAGAAAACATATGGCGAGTGATACAGGGGTAAGCAACGAGAGAAGATTATAAATTCATTCATGGTGGTATTGACAATATAAACACACAAGCTGATATATTATGTTGGGGATCGATAGTTTAGAAGAAACATCATCATCCAGGCACATCATCATGTGATGATGATGATGATGATGATGATGGTGGTGATGATGATGATGATGATGATGATGATGAGGATGAGGATGAGGATGATGAGGAGGATGATGATGATGATGATGATGATGATCATGATGATGATGATGATGATGATGATGATGATGATGATGATGATGATGATGATGATGATGATGATGATGATGATGATGATGATGATGATGATCATGATGATGATGGTGATGATATTTTGGATGTTGTTATAGTAAAATATACACTGACATACTTTCTTTCTTAATCAAAAATTGCACAGTTCCGTCTGATGTTTCGCTACAGACAAACGTGTCGCAGCCATCCATGTACTCGTAGTCCAGGGGACGGCATTCGTCCCCAAGCTGGCAATCTAGATGTCAAACACAGATGAATTAGCATAGTTTGTAAGTTAGTCATCGTCATCAGGATCAAGTACCAAAAAAAAATAACTGTATGATGCATAAACAAGTCATAGATTTATGTGCTTGTGTACTTTAATGTCAGCAGACGACATAAGTTTTATGGAAGGTAAATGTAGAAATGGAAATAAATGACCGTAGACCCCGAGGTAGACCAAGAAGGCGGTGGAGAGATAATATACATACAGACCTACAAGCACTTGGAATCAACGACTGGCAAGAGAAGGTCCACCAGAGAGACGAATGGAGACAGATTGTATTTGCAGCAAAGAACCTCAATGGCTCGGAATGCTGAAGAAGAAGAAGAAGAAGAAGAAATGTAGAATAATAAACAGCATATTCACACCAACCCCATGCTACCAATCTCAAACCTGGACTTTATCCAAATTACACCTTCGCAAAATCAACACCTGCGAAATGAGATGCCTGAGGAGAGCTGCCAACTTAACAATCCGAGACCGAGTAAGAAATGCTGTTATCAGACAGACAGTGGGATCAACACCTTGTGCCACATTTATTGAAAGACAGAAGATCAAGTGGTTTGGCCATGTTGTTAGAATGCAACATCAGCAACTACCATCACTGGCCTTACATCAAAGATCATCTGCGACGAGACCACGAGGACGTCCAAGAAGAAAATGGATTGACGACATCAGAGGCATTGTACAACCACACGGAATGACACTATCCAGTGCCGCCCACTGGGCGCTGGAACGCAAATTATTCCTCCCCACGACGCTTGACGGCAGAAGTTGAATATGATGATGATGATGATGATAAAATGTAGGATATCCCAAGCAATAGCGCAAGTTCTCAAGATGAAGAACATTCAATGAAATATATAGCTGTCAAACGAGGTGTTGAGAAGCGTTCTTAACAGCTGTATTGAGCCAGATCTGGTGTACAGAAGGGATCTTGGTCAATTAAGAAATTATGTGGAAGCTGCGCAGATGTGGTTTAATAGAATAATGATTAAAGCACCGTGGACGGATAAAACCAATAGTGAAGATGTCTTTAAAGACGTTATCTTACAAGGACAAGTGGGGACTCGCATCAGAAGACAGTCCCAGTTTCTTTGACTCGTCACGAGAAGGGGAAAAGTGTAGTTCCCTCCCCAGTGTGAATTCTAGCTCACGTCAGGAGGGCCTAGGCGATCGTCTGTGCTTTGCATATAAAGATTAGTTTTACAATTACGTTGTTCATTCATAGTTTTCAAGACATGCCATACATACACAACAAGTCTTCTTAAGCTATATAATAATTTGTATAATTAATCCAGAACAAACTACAAAATGTAAACTTGCCAAGACATGAACACCAGCAGTAAAATGCTGTTTTGATGTCCTGTAAAAAGGATACGCTAAAAAACAAAACAAAAAGAATCAGGAACAATTATTAATATAATAAAACAACATATCTTGGCAATTTCCAGAAATAATTAGGAAGGCAAAGGAAGCATCTGTACTCCAGTAATTTATCGTCATAGTTTACAGGATACAGTGGAGGAGATTCAGAAAACCGCATGGATCATATAGCACCAAGAAAAGGGAGAATTACAACATGTGTGTTCAACCTTATATATGTGTTTCCAATTCATAATACCTACTGGAACCTTGTCGTCTTTACAGACTATAGTTATTGGGATTTAAAAAAAACAAGGCATAATAACCTCTCCATAGCACAACTCCTGGGCCGAATTGTAGAGATCATGTGTTGTCCATGTAGCATGATTCCTCTCTCGGCCTGCCTAGTTTACTCCAGAAGAAAGATAACACTAATACACATTGAACAAGACAAGCCTCGGAATGTGTCGCATCAAACTGTCCGTCTGTCGGACATTTATCACGAACAAAAACACTTTATTGTTCTTAGACATCTTAATTCAACGTCGAGAGGATAGCACCATCCAAATATCAGTATATTAAAAAGAAACATGGACAGGCCGATACCTGAACTTTCATAGCTATAGCTTTGCACTGGTACAATATAAGCGTGGAGTGATACGGATCTTGCTCAATCAAGCCAGGAAGATTTACTCCAGCGACACACCAGCATCAGACATGGACACGCGCAAGCAGTATAACAGTGCTGGTACATTAAATAGCAGAGCCAATTCGTTTGCTGGAGTTTTCAACTGTTTATTTCATCAAATATATTGTAGATTATCAAGTAAGCATTGATCATACAAAACAGGTGTGATTCGCTTCAAACTCCGATGGAAACTCCCTATATCTAACCCCGCGTCACGGCTTGAGCGTCCCTAGTTACGTTTTTACGGGATGCTCAACCGTGCCTAGTCTTTGCACACCACCTATTAACCCACTAACAGAGATGGTGCTCTGTTACATTCCTCTCTATCTTTAAGAAGACTTTTCCCGAAAAGTCTTAATCCCTAATCTACTTATTCTACTTATTCTTTCCCTCACTAAAATCTTAGCCCCAATATTATTTCTCCAACCCATCTTAAACCAGCCCCCTCTTAACCAGTGAACTTTATTTCTTACCCTTTCTACTCCTTCGAGTCCACTTCTCCGCTTATCTCTTATAGCTAACCGCTATGTTCTGTTATAGATCTTCGTGAAGTGATACTTCTTCTTCGTTTCTGTATATGTGCCTACAAGGTTTCATTTAAAAAAAAAAAAAAGTTCATAAGGAATTACCTAGATATTTCATTTCATATATACATATGTTCATCAAAATCGTTGGTATATAATTTGAAACTTATCATGCGTTATGTAACTTCTCATTTTCTCTCAACATCAACAAAACAACACAGGATAGACAGAAAAGATGGGGTGCGCACCCAGTTATAAAGATATGAAGAAGTAGTCAGAAAGCAATCACATTTACCTCCCTTGCAAACACAAAAACTTTATAAATAAAGTTTTGAAAACGCATCTTATAATCCATGAACATATGCTTCTGTTTGTTATAAATTAAGTCGATCCAAAATTTCTTCCTTATATACTCAATATTAATATTTGTGCTGCCATCCACAACTACTATATTTTCCATGGCTCATGTTCAACCATAAAAATAATATTGACAATGTTCATTTCTTATGAACATACTTTAAACCAATTAACGCTGCTTATCACAGCTCCTATATTTACCCCCTCACATCCCATTATAACCATCCTTGTTCATGGGCGTATCCAACTTCGTACTAAACCTATATGTACTGCTATCTACAGCCCCATTAATGTCCACTCTCATTAACTAGCTCCTTATATTCCCATTGATGCTGACTAACGCAGCCTCTTTTTATACCACTTATAGACGTTAGTCACGTTAACTTCTTCTTCCTTAATATAACATGGCATCTAATCCATATATTTTCAATTAATGCTGACTTAATGCAGCTCCTACTATGTCTCTGAACATAACTATCAAACATATCTCGAGGACATACTCAAAACCTCCTCCAACATTATAACCTTAATCTCCGACCCTTACATACTTCAGGTTCTGAAAGCCTCAGCAACTACTAATAATGTCCATTTATTATGGGCAATACTTCCCAAAACCTCCCCTTGTCACTTCATGCCGTTATCAACAGCAACCAAAATACTGCCACTGAACTCATGTCTGTGACCTTCTAATCTATCTACCCTATCTTATTTCTGTCTATTTATTATAGACATTCCCATACTTTTACTTTTAAATCAGGTCCATATGCTGTAACTAAAAAATTAATATCGCTGTTCACTTACTGTAAACTTAACTTCTACTCTTTGTCATTCATCTCATTTCATGCTGCAATCACAGCACGAACAATAACATTCGTGATTCATATATTATTAATCCTGCCCCCATGGCTCTCAGTCCATGTTTATACCAATCGTTGCTGATAACCACAGCCATTACCCTTCGAACTAAAACATGGCATTCAATTCATGTTTTTCTCCTTACCATACTTTCTGAACGTAACTATGTATCCAGAACTCCCAAGGACCCATTAATAAGTCTCTCTCTTTAATATGGACCTGTTTAATTTTCTAACTCTCCCACAACTGAACGTCAAACGAAAACTAATTTAAACATAGTCAGGGCAACTCAATAAGTAACATCATTATAACTTTTGCAAATGAAATTAATAAACAAAGTAATATGCTAATATTTAACCAAAGTAAGCTAATTAAACTCACAATTCGTGAATAACTGGAGTCAAGACAAATCAAAATAGAACAACAATACCCCCCCCCCCTTTGTTTTCACAATTCTGTCATATATCCCCACATTTTTCAAAATAATTATACATAGTGAAATAATAATCAAATTCACATAGAATCAACTATTTATAGTAACCAAACAACATTGGTCTCTTATACGGACCAATATAATACATATCTATTCAGTGCCAGGAACACAAGTCATGCCTATTCCGTTACTCTTACAACAGAAAAAAAAACAACTCAATGCTAGGCATTAACCCCAATATATATATATATATATATATATATATATATATATATATATATATATATATATATATATATATATATATATATATATATATATATATATATATATATATATATATATATATCTGTTACCTACAGACTATATTCTCATCATATCGCAGAACAATATCTGTTCCCCTCAAGCAAAACTCATTAATCAACAAATGACCGTACTTTTTCTGGAAGTGAAACATTGATTATCTCCCTTCACAACATTCCATCTTTTACAAAACTAACTCATAACAACACCACTGTATTTGAAATATGAAGGAAACAATTACTGTTAACCACAGCTGAAATTGTTCCATTTTCTAACTAGTGTGGCTATTTCAGCGTACCACAATTCATCTACCTACTAAGGGAAATTGTAACTCGGCAAACCAGTTGTTTCCCTTGGATTTGATTTGTACTAAGAATTATTATAACTTCTTAAACATTACCGTTTACTACGGTATCTCCACAATGCTACAACCACCAAAAAAAATGTCTATTTACTATAGACTTCACCAATACATCTATCTACTGTACCAAGAACTAATTCTACTTTTGAGTCTCTCGTCTACCCGACGCAACTAACCTTTCATTCTCCTGCATCAGTACTTTCCAACATCTCACCACAACAACTCTAAACTATCCTCAACTCTCTCCTAGCTTCGTTCTCACACCGCGATGGCAGTCAAGCCACTCACATTTATTGGAACTCTTTCAGAAACAGCAACCGCACCGCATACAACTAATGGGTATCTCTTTACAACAAACCTCACTCCGATTGGACATACAAATCATATCTTCTCTCATATCTCTGCATCATGCAACCTAATTCCAACATAATTCCGCCAAACGACACCAGATCTGTTTCCTAAAACGACAAACGGAACTTTAATTCAATATCTGTCACAGGACTTTCACCATCTAATTACTTCCTCACTTCAACATTCGCTCCCTTTTAATAAGTCAGAGCCTATTCTGTTCAAACAACACATTATCTCTAACAACCAACATTTCTAACTAGCCTATATCTCTCTATGCCAGTTTTACGTTATGTCTACTGCTCTAGCACACCTCACTCAACATAAACATTCCACGTTTCAAGCTCTAATTCATCCAATCATCACAACCAAACACAAAAATATGCACGCTGGCATTCTTTGTCCTACCTAATTCTCTACAGCAAACTGCTCCGACTTTTAACATCTCATCTCTAAAACATAATCAGACACACTCAACGTGCTACAACCTCTGTCTTAGACACGTGCATATCATGTGCATCCTCTGGGTGTTTCTTACACAATTTCTCACTTCACACATTTATGAAGTATATCTCGCTCTGTTATTACTAAGAACCTGACATCTTTCTATCCACGCATTCTAATTAGACGGTGTTTCAAAACTTCACTCTTCATTCTCTACTCATCACGACTAACACAGATCTATCCAAACACTTACGCACACAAGGACACCGCATAACAAATCACTCACTTCTCCTCAATCTCTTATAACAATCAGACGGATCACTCCAATACTCAACAATTCAACTGCTTTCTTATTTCCACTTTTCTCAATTATCACAACCAAACACTACTCTCTGTCCTACCTAATTTCTACAGTCAACTACTCATTCACTTCATCTTAACCTCCTCATCACTTCATAACAATGATCTACTTCTTCGCGTTATTCTCAGGCTATAACAGTCGCACTACCCTCTCCACAGCAACACAACTTTTGAGCAGATATAACTCTCATCAAACTTGAATTACTCCAAGCTCAGTTACAATATACTCAAATCTGCACGTATTTGTTATTTCCATATAGCCATGGTCTTATCGACTTCATGAGACTTCTAGCCTTTTCCAGCGCTGCTTCAGCTTTTTGCTGTTTGTGTGTTCTACTTTCCAATAGATAAACATCTTTCTTTATAAAAGTATCATTCTCTCCCATCTTTGGAATTCGTCTCCTGGCTTTTACTACTTTTCTACCATATATACTGTTATCTTGTTCCAAAGAGTCACTAACTAAAGATTTGTCTGCTTGCCTACCAGCAACCCTACCGTACGAGGAAACATCTCGCTTCGAGTCAGGATCTGCTCGTAGTGCAATCCTCTCGTTCCCATTCATTCCTTTTAAATCCCTGTCTGGTGTATATTCTATACCAAAATCTGTGAGGTCTGAAAATTCTGATTCTTCTTCTTCTTCTTCTTCGTTCATCCGGAGTTTTTTTCGGATGTGATTGCGTTGTGCCTGTTTACAGCAGAGCTGCGTTCTTGCGCCGTTAGGCCGACACATCCGACTTCTGCGGGCATTTGTTGACCGGGTTAACCTTCCCGGGGGTTTCTTAGGACGTTTGACTCTCACTGTTGTGGTGTTATCCCCCATCCCAGCTGGTCCATATAGAACAGCCAAAGATCCTGGTCAGCCCTCAAGGGAAGGCAGTGGCAGACCATGGGCATTCCCCGCCATCCAAGGAGGCTTCCATACTTGCAGAGCCAATACATAGCGCTCTGGTACTGGGCTCACCCAAGGAATCGTCACGTCCTGCACATGGCTGCTTAGCCTCACTTCCGTATATTGGGCCTTCCGTTCACCATAGGCTGTTCTTCCGGAAACCAGAAGTATGCAGTCTGCAGATGACATCCACACAGTGAGCTTTCGATTCGGACTTTCCACGTAATGGATTTGCTATCCAAGCAATATTCCATTTCATGCCACTAGGACACTTTTCCACCTTTTATGAAGCCCACACAATGGGCTTTTGATTCGGACTTTCCACGTAATGGATTTGCTATCCAAGCAATATTCCATTTCGTGCCACTAGGACACTTTTCCACCTTTTATGAAGCCCACACAGCGAGCTTTCGATTTGGACTTTCCACATAATGGATTTGCTATCCAAGCAATATTCCATTTCATGCCTCTGGGTCTTCATGCACCTTTAAATGTCAACCTGTATGTAGTTAAAGTAAGCTGCGGTCAACTTGAGCTTGTTGATATCTCCATAGAGCTTGTCCTCAAATGAAGCAGGTGTGGGCCAAAATATCTTTCTCTGTTCTGCATACGTTGGGCAATCCTGCAGCAAATGTTTTGCTGTCATTTTTCCAGTTCTACAATTACATTCATCAGTATCTCCTATCTTTAGTTTATTGAACAAGTGGTATTTCAGCCTGTTATGTCCTGTGCGGAGTCTGAAGATTGCTACTTGTTCTCTTCGGTCGAGTTTGTAATATGCATCATCCTTCTGATGGCCTGGATGCTCAAATTCCCATTTGGTTCTATAAGTGCTTTTTATCAACCTCTTTGCCTCATTATAGGTTATGTCTATGTCAGGCTGTGGTAGTCGTCCGCCCTCTTTTGCCAGTCTGTCAGCCTCTTTGTTTCCAGGTATACTGCTATGTGATGGGATCCACTGTATTACAACTTTTTTGGATTTCTGGCATAGACCATGGAGTGCTGCTCTTAGGTCAGTTAGTTCTGTGCTGTTATTGCTCTTGAGTATTGAGACAGCTGACTTTGCATCTGTGAAGATAGCTATTTGCTTCTCTTTATTTTCCTCCATCAGGAGCATTTCTGCTGCAGTTTTCAAAGCCTCTACCTCCGCTTTGAAGTTACTTGAAAATTTTCCAGTTGCCATTGAATGTGTTTTTTTTCACTCCATTTTTTAAATTTAGGAGAATTCCTCCTCCTCCATTCTCTATTGAATTTTTGGCTGATCCATCTGTATATGCATGGGTCCAATTCCTGCTTGGGTAATGTTCTTTTATGTAGTTTAGGGTTATTTCTCTTCTTTCGGTTTCATGCTGAGTGTTCTTTTTCTCAATACCAGGAATGTTTTCTATCATCTCAGGCAGTTGCTGCTGTCTCCAAGCTGGGAACTTGTCTGCATTGTGTATGGGCTTGACTGTTGATATGTTAAGTATAGGATCTGCCCTAATCCTTCGTTTTGCAGTTTCTACAAAGTTGCTACGCTTCAGTCTTCCCTTTCCAAAACCATTAAATCTGTTGTACATAGGGTGGTCTGTCAATCTTCTAAATTTTTCTGCTTGTTGCTGGGCTCTGCTATCTCTTCTATCCTGCATTGGTTGTAAACAAGTGATCTTTTCTAGTTCATTAATAGGCGTTGTCTTCAGGCTTCCAGTTATGATTCGCATTCCTTGGTTTTGGACTCTACTTATTTTGTTAAAGTTTGACTTAGCTGCTGTTGCCCAAGCTGCAATGCCATATTCCAGTACTGGCCTCACCCGTCCAGTATATAACTTCTTGAGAACTTTCTCATCTGCTCCCCACGTTGTACCAGCAAGCTTTTTCATGATTGCCATTCTCTGCCTTGCTCTTGTTCGATTTTTCTCAACCTGTGTCTTCCATGTCAGGCGACGATCAAAGGTGACTCCTAGATAGTTTGGATTTTCTTCATGGCGCAATATTTTTCCATTCAATACCAGCTTAGGTTGCTGAGTTTTATTTGAGAGGGAGAACACTGTGCATGTTGTTTTCTCCTCACTTATCTTCACTAGCCATGATTTTGACCAGTCCTCTAGCGCTAATAAGGCTTGCTGTATTCTGCTGTTAGCTGTACTAATATATTCTTCAGATGTCCATATGGCTAGGTCATCTGCAAAGGATGATGTGTGTACTCTGGCTGGAAAATTTTCTGTGATGTCATTTATATATGCTAGGAATAATGTTGGTGAAAGAACTCCTCCTTGGGGGACTCCTTGCTCCAGCAGCATCATTTTGCTTGTTTGTCCTTGTACTTTTGTCCTGGCAGTTCTGTTCTCAAGGTAGTGGCTGATCCATTTATACATTTTTCCACAAACATGCATGTTTTGCAGTTTTACTTTCAGTCCTTCCTTCCATACTTTATCAAATGCTTTTTCTAAATCTATCCAGACTGCTAGTGTGTGCTTTTTCTCTTGGAAGGCATCCTCTATTTCCTGAGCTATATAGGTTATTTGATCTTCAGTGGATCTGTATTTTCTGAATCCTGCTTGGTGTGGTGTTAAGAGTTTGTTTTCTTCCAGATGCCATGTTAGCCTGCCATTGATAATGCGTTCCATTAATTTTCCTACACAGCTAAGTAGACTGATAGGTCGATAGCCATTTGGTTCTTCCAGGTCTTTTCCTTTCTTTGGGACTGGTATTAGTATAGCTTCCTTCCATGCCTGTGGGACTATTCCTCTCTTCCAGCTGTTATTTAGGACTGCTAGTAGTTTCTTCTTTGCCTTGGTGCCTAGTCCTATTAGCATTTCATTTGTGATTCCATCCTTTCCTGGTGATTTCTTCTTTTTTAGGGTATTCATTGCCTGTTCCATTTCTTCCATTGTTAGATTTGCCATCATATATTCTGCTGCTGTCTCTGTATTTCTATGATGTATCTGCTTGTCTTTGATTGCTTTCTTCTGTTCGGTTGTAATATCAATGTGGTTTGCATTTGCATAGTGTTCCATTAGTGCATTTGCAGCCTTTTTGCCTGTAAGCAAGGCATTTCCTTGTTTAATTGTTATTTGTTTGTTTCTAGGTCCTTCATTGTTCATGGCTTTCACTAGTTTCCATAGTTTGTTTCCATCCCTGTCAAAATTCAGGTTTTCTGTTTTTTCCCTCCAACAATCTCTTGTTGTTTGATTTACTGTTCTTTTATATTTTGCTGAGATGGCTTTGAGAGAGATGTTTGCTTCAATTGTTTGTTCTCTCTCTGCTGTCTTCCTGGCATCTTCAACTTTGTCCTCCAAACTTTGTAGTTCTTCAGTCCAGTATGGTTTGTAATTTTTCCTCGCTCCTCTTGGAATGGACTCAGTGGCTGCCTGTATTATCGCTCTGTTTAGACTTTCCACCATTTGCTTTATGTTGCCATATCGTGTATTTATGTTTTCACAATATTTGTCTGTTAGTATGGCAAATCTGTCCCAATCTGCTCGTTTGTAATTCCAGCGGGGCAAGGGCTTTTGCTCCTGTGGAACATACTCCATATTCATTTCAAGCTTGATTGGTCTGTGGTCACTACCTGCTAATTGGTCCAGCACATGGCGATCAATTTTGTGGAGGATGTCTCCTGTGCAGAAAGCTAAGTCTGGAGTAGAAGTGGTAAGCCATCTTCTGGAGTAGAAGCTCGGTGTGTCATCCGCTTTGTTGAGTAGATGGAGATTTGAGTCTATTTCCCAGTCCTCCAATTCATCTCCTCTTTTGTCAGTATCTGGGTATCCCCATGACTGATATATGACTGAGCTACCGTATAACAGTAGACGGTACTACCTGGTCTCTGTTAGCGCCGAACGTTGGGCGGCGCTTACCAAACCCGACACCCCACATTGTGCCAACGGCTTCGGGCGGAAGAGCGCAATTGGGAGGGTACAAGCCTTACCCTGGTGCGAGGAAATGCAAGCTAAAGACAAAATTGTCATGGCAGGGCAGACCAGGCCCTAAGCCTTGGTTGGCGACTGGTCTAGGATCGAAGCTCCGACAGGCGGACAGTTAGAGCATTGCTTTGCTGATCCGGCAGCTTCTGCAGCTTGTCTTGTTCCAGATGTAGGGGTGTTACCTTTCCTCTGGAGTGAACTAGGCGGGCCGAGAGAGGGATCATGCTGCATGGGCAACACATGATCTCTATATTTTAGCCCAGGCTTTGTGCTATGGAGAGGCAATAACTCCATCCCTGGTCTTAACTGGTCTCGGAATCAAAGCGAGAGGCAACTGTTACGGGTTATAAGTCCTTGTCAGTTGGCGTAGACATGGGGCGCCACGCGTTGCCTCTGACGGTGGGAGACACCTATAGGTGTCACTGATCAGCTACCGCCCGCCTCAAGCTGGGCAGCCCCCAGCCAATTGGGTGCTGATCCGCCACAGCCTGCCTGCTTAAATGGGTGCTTGGGGCTAGGACAAAATCTGAATCGCAGGCTGTAAAACCAATGCACCAGGTACAAACAAAAATAAAAATAGAAACCTCAAGCTACGGCTTGCAACCTGGAACGTGAGAACCATGTGTCCAGGATTTTCCACTGACTTGACCAATATTGACGATGTGAGAAAAACGGCTGTGATTGATGCCGAACTCAATCGTCTTAACATTGATATTGCTGGCCTGCAGGAGACTCGCCTCGCTGAGGAAGGGTCACTCAGGGAAAACAACTACACCTTTTTCTGGAAGGGTAGAGGGCAGGCAGAAAAAAGGCAACACGGTGTGGGCTTTGCAGTGAAGAATTCGCTACTGGGAATGATTGAAATTCCAGCAGGAGGAAATGAAAGACTATTATCCCTGCGCTTGGCAACCTCTTTTGGGTTTGCCACCATTATTACTGCATATGCACCGACACTCGATTCCTCTGATGATGTGAAGGATTTGTTCTATGAGGAGTTAGACTCCGTGATCAAGGCAGTTCCAAAATCTGACTACATTTATATGCTCGGTGATTTCAATGCTCGTGTGGGCAAGGACTCAAGTTCATGGCCAGTGTGCCTTGGAAAATACAACATCGGTCGCATGAATGAAAATGGGCAAAGGCTGCTGGAGCATTGCACCAGTAATGACCTATGTATTACAAACTCTTTTTTTAAAACAAAAGAGATGCATAAGGTCACATGGAAACATCCAAGATCCGGCCATTGGCACCAGCTGGACTTCATCATCACACGGAGACAACATCTGAACCATATATCATTGACTCGTAGTTACCACAGTGCTGACTGTGATACGGATCATTCTTTGGTTGTTGCAAGGGTTAGACTGAGACCAAAGAGAATCTACACAGCTAATCACAAATCTAGCCACAGGATTAATATTATTAACACTCATGATCCTGAAAAGTGCTTTCAGTTTCAACAGCAACTTGAAGATGCTTTCACTGATACACCAGAAAATTGTACAGTAAATGAAAAGTGGGGTCAAATTAAGGAAACTCTTTATAAAACTGCCGTAGGGGTTTACGGCACTGTGGATCATAAGAGGCAGGACTGGTTTGCGGCCAACAGCGAGACTCTGCAGCCCCTGATTGATAAGAAGAAGAAAGCTCTCTTAAGAAACAAGGAAAGACCAACGCGTAACACTCTGAGTGAGCTAAGGCAAGCTAGGAAGGATGTGCAAAAGGCTGCCAGGCAGTGTGCAAATGATTATTGGATCAAGTTATGTGAGTCCATTCAAATCGCAAGTGATAAGGGAGACATAAGAAGCATGTATGAAGGAATAAAGAAAGCTTGTGGTCCAGTGATCAAAAGAAGTGCACCATTGAAAACCTTGACTGGAGAAGTCATCACTGATAAGAAACAGCAGATGGACAGATGGGTAGAGCACTATTTGGAGCTTTACTCAAGTGAGACCAAACTAGCGGATGATGCCCTCAACGCCATAGAGGCTCTACCAACTCTTGACCACCTGGACACACTTCCCACCATAACAGAAGTTAAGTGTGCTATAAATGAACTTGCATCTGGCAAGGCTCCAGGTAAGGATGGGATTCCAATAGAGGTTATCAGGAGTGGGCAAGACACACTCACTATACAGATCCACCAGCTAATAGAGCTATGCTGGCGTGAAGGACAAGTCCCACAGGATTTCAAAGATTCAAGCATCATAACACTGTACAAGAACAAGGGCGATCGGAGCGACTGCAACAACTATAGGGGTATCTCACTTCTGTGTATTGTTGGAAAAGTATTTGCCAGAATTGTTCTGCGCAGACTTCAAGTCCTAGGAGATCAAGTCTACCCCGAATCACAGTGTGGCTTTCGACAGAACCGGTCTACCACTGATATGATATTCTCATTGCGACAAATGCAAGAAAAATGCCGTGAACAGAATCAACCACTGTTTATTGCCTTCATCGACCTCACAAAGGCATTTGATTTGGTCAGTCGTGAGGGTCTGTTCAAGGCACTAAAGAAGATTGGCTGCCCACCAACTCTTCTGTCCATTGTGGAATCGTTCCACACAGGCATGAAGGGTATAATCAAGTTTGATGGTGCAACTTCTGAAGAATTTGAAATCAAGAGTGGAGTTAAGCAAGGTTGTGTACTAGCTCCCACCCTCTTTGGAATATACTTTTCACTTCTACTGAAATATGCATTTCGTGATCAGGATGGTGGTATATACATTCACTCACGCTCAGATGGCGGCCTCTACAATGCTCAGAGATTGAAGGCTAAGACCAAAATTAGGAGGGTACTGATCAGAGAGTTGCTTTTTGCAGATGATGCTGCAGTTACGACCCACTCTGAGGAAGAATTGCAATGTCTACTATCTGCATTCTCCAATGCTTGTTCTGAATTTGGTTTAACAATTAGCAAAAAGAAGACACAGATTATGTCACAAGGTGCACATGAGGTACCATCAATCTTTATTGACGACGCCGAACTAGAGATAGTAGACCATTTTACATATCTAGGATCAGTGGTAAATAGCAAATTATCCCTAGATCAGGAAATCAACATCCGGATTGGTAAGGCAGCAACAACAATGAACAGGTTAAGAAAAAGAGTCTGGGAGAACAGGAAGCTTACTGCCAAAACAAAAGTCCTTGTCTATCAAGCCTGTGTCCTTAGTACTCTTCTCTATGGCAGTGAAACCTGGACAACTTACTCACACCAAGAGAACAATTTAAACAGCTTTCATATGCGGTGTCTGCGAAGAATTCTTGGTATTAAGTGGCAAGACAAAATCACAAATACTGAAGTATTGGAAAGATCAGGTTGTGTGACAGTTTATTCCATGCTCAGTCTTCGTAGACTTAGATGGATAGGACATCTTAGGAGGATGGATGATGGTAGAATACCAAAGGATATCTTTTTTGGTGAATTACAGATGGGTAAGAGACCTCAGGGTCGGCCTCTACTACGATACAAAGATGTGTGTAAGCGGGACATGATTGATACAGGCATTGATAATGCACATTGGGAGCAAGTCGCCGCTGAACGTGTTGCATGGAGGGCAAATATCAGAAATGGAATAAAGTCAAAGGAGAAAATTATTGCAGAAAAGTCACACACCAAGCGTTTGAGACGTAAGATGGTGCATGATGGTGGAAATGACCACGTGTTCACATGCACCCACTGTGAACGGACATTTACAGCGCAAATTGGCCTTATCAGTCACACTCGCTACCGCCATAGTTAAAAGTTATTATGCCTTTTTAAAGCACAAACTATCGTCTGTCAAGACGGCAAGGTGCCAATGGGTATCCCCATCTTTCTGAACGGCTATTAAAGTCTCCGACAATAATGCAGTTTGTGTCAGTTATTTTCATGTTTGAGAGTGTAAGGTCCTTATCTGCTGGGCTATACAGATTGTAGATTCTTATTTTCACGTCCTTTATCATTATATCAACACCTATAATTTCTGTTTGGTTGTCAGAGATCACAGATACTTCGCTGCAAGGTATTGTATTTCGTGTAAGTATTAGAACTCCTCCTTTGTGTCCTTCGCGGTCGAAACGTGTGGCCTGATATCCTCTGACTGAGAATTTGCGATTGGCGTTGAGGTGTGTCTCTTGAATGCATGCCACATCTATTCTATCTTTATGAAGACGCTGTGTTAGGGAGTCTTTCTTCTTGTAAACTCCTTCGGCATTCCACTGTAGTATGTTGAGTGTCCGGGGTGTTTGGTCAATAGCTCTTAACCTACTCCTCTGTGCCTTGACTCCACAGCACAGGGGAAGGTGACCACCAGTAGTCATGGGTGGACCCCCTCGAGGCAGGGGGCCCGGCACTATCACCGCCTGATGGGACTTCACGGGATTAGCACCATATCGATTAATTTTGATTTGTGACATCATGAATTAAGTTACGTTGCACTGCTTTGTCAAGCCTGTGGCTCAGTACATCCGATTTCGACAAGCATTTATTCGGGATGCTTTCCCTAGCCTTTGACTGTCCCCAGTCTACCTACAAGGCAGCAGGTTTCACGTTGAACTGCTTTGTCATGCCTGTGGCTCAGTACATCCGATTTCGACAAGCATGTATTTGGGGTGCTTTCCCTAGCCTTTGACTGTCCCCAGTCTACCTACAAGGCAGCAGGTTTGTGTGTCTCTTCGTCTGGTCCCTCTCCCTTGACCTGTCCGACATGGGTGGCCCTACCAGTAGCTGTGCTACCGTCGGCATAGCTCTTGGGGTCATTGGGACGCACAAGCCCCTCTACCTCGTCACGGTGGACACACAGCAGAGGGGATTCTGATTCTAAAGACGACGACTCAGATTCTTCGGTTCCACATCCATGATTATATATGTACAAACTTTTTTCATTTCTAGTCCTAACACTCTTTCTAATTTTCTTTCTGCTGTCTTTTGTCTTGGGTTGTCTAACCTCTGTACCGGTGTCTCTCTTTAATGCGACGGTGTCTTGTTTTGATTGAATTTTCCTTACTACTTTATCAATCGATGTCTGAGTACTCTTTTCCACACTACTGCCTGGCTGCGTCTGTGTCTCTCTTTCTCGTCTGACACCAAAGACTGAAGATACCTCTGGACTACCCAAAGTTCTGTCTGTGTTTTCTTCTCTGTTTTTTCAACCTTGCTACCGAATATCGCAACTGTCTGATCTTAAACCAGTTCTCTCGCAAGGCTCTTGCGTTTTCACTATTTGAAGGCCAAGACCACTGTTTCTTATACAATTTCCTTTTCTGGCTATTACCAATACCAATTCCTAAATTTTTGTGTTGATTCACTACATATCTCTGTGTCTCTCTCTTATCTGGTTTCATATGTATATAGTTGATAACTTTAGAATTGTAACCACACTGGTTATCGTTCCTATTGATCGACTGCCATCTATTGGGCTTGTCTACCTCAAAACATCTCGTATCTGTCTTGTGCCCCGTTCGTTCAAGCGTCTGTCTCTTGATCACTTTTATCATAGACGAAATTCTGTCTACGTCCATCCTTAAGCTGTCCATTAACTCCGTCACACGTCCTAACTTCCTATAAAAAATTTCCATAGTAACTCACCAAGCCTTTATGATATAAGCTCTGTTATTTTAAATACGTAGCAACAAGCCTGCATATGGCTCTTCCAACTCCAGTTAACACCTGTGTCAACAAAACCTGTTCCTCTGCCGTGCTGAAATAGTTTTGCTATACAATTTATATAAACAAATTCACAATTATAATATAGTTAATAGTTATCAATAATATACAACTGTAGGCGTATTTGAACTAGACAAGGGACGTAAGCATCTGTTTTTCCATCCTAAAAAAATCGAGTGTTCTAATTAATTAATTTTACTTAACACACAATGTTATGTTATATTAGTTAAATCAATTTCACTTATTATAATGCTATACTAGCTTAATCAATTATCTTAAATCAATTTCTTAAATACCGTTCATGGATATATCTTCCACGAGTCCAAAAGGAAAGTCCAAATGTGCCAACTGACGATTATGCTTGACAATTGTAGGCTTCACAGGAAAAAAAACGAGCGTGTTGTGTTCTTCGATTCCATCATAGAGAAAGGAAAACTTCTGGACTCTTCATTCACCCATAGGCGGGCACCTCGGATTTGTGGCTTCTTTTCACCCCTTGGTGGGCTCGTCTGGACTTAACCCGAAAAAGGGCACGTCTGGATTTGAAACGGCTCAAGCTCAAAAACGAAGCGATTCCAATAGGTTCTCTTCTTCAGCAGGACGGCAACCCATTATGCCCACCAGCGTCCGAGGAGACCACAACAACGGAATCGCCCTCCATGACAGACATCTTGATGAGCTATGGTTTCTCCCAAAGTTCAGGTTAGTTGCGGCTGTTTTGTTTTCGAAAGCAGCAAAATTTCTTCAGTCTGGGACAGTTCCAGTAAGTGACCTCCTTCAGGCAGCCAAGGTCAATCCAACGACACGATGACCTCAAGGTAACGGCTAAATCAACAGCCCCGATAACAGCAGCTCAAGACTTACAGCATAGTGACGCCCAAGGACAACGGTTAGGTCACTCCAGGACACGATGATGGCAATTCTGACAAACAGCCGAATTACACGATGGTAGCTCCATCCAGCAATTCATGATAAGATGTATGGCGGCTCCAACAACTAGCCTCAGTAAAACGATTTGCGGTGGTTCCAATATGGGTTGCAACCTTTGACAAGGCCTGGATCCTTTGACTGCGGCCTCTGACACAGATTCACTCAGTCAGTAAAACTCGATAAGACTGTATTGGCACGATATGGCCAGCAAAACATCTGTTGTGGTAACGTGTTTGTTGTAGCAACGCAAAGCAACTTGAGAAAAGGCGTTCAACAAAAGTCCTCCGCTGTGCCGTATATTTTTGTAGTACTTCACGATGTGTTTCTCAGCCCAAGTTCAACATCCTGGTCACGAAGGCTCCAATTCTGCTTTATAACAGTGCTGGTACATTAAATAGCAGAGACAATTCGTTTGCTGGAGTTTTCAACTTTTTATTTCATCAAATAAATTGTAGATTATCAAGTAAGCATTGATCATACAAAACAGGTGTGATTCGCTTCAAACTCCGATGGAAACTCCCTATATCTAACCCCGCGTCACGGCTTGAGCGTCCCTAGTTACGTTTTTACGGGATGCTCAACCGTGCCTAGTCTTTGCACACCACCTATTAACCCACTAACAGAGATGGTGCTCTGTTACAGCAGACTCTGAAATCTAAGAGATATTCAGCCGACTTCATCCAGCCTCACTGCCACCACCCAAACCCAAGATCATCACACATTAGCATGCCCTTTGGAGAACCACGCTCCCATAACAACCCTCTGAAAACCTCTCGATCATAAGCAAAATGCCCCGCGTCTGATACACCCATCTGGAGATCATCCTCCACATCCTGCACCCCTCTTCTCTTTGGCCTTCCTCTTCCTCTCTTCCCATGCATTAACCCTTCCATTATTGTTCTCTCTAAACTTTCGTGACGTTTCAAGTGACCAAAACATTTCAATTTTCTTTGTTTTATCGTCCCTAATAGCCAACCGTCCTCAATATTCAGCTCTTGAAGTGTGGATACATTGGTTCTTTACTTGATCCAAGATATTCTTAAAACTCGTCTTTAAAATGTATATTCAAAGACATTTATGCGCTGTTCAGCCAGGATCATTGGTCGCGAGGATTCAAATGTTTTCCCAGCTAACCTTACGAGGCGACGAAGTCATCTCATTTCATCTCATTATGTTGCTCTTGTACCTTGCGGTGTCGAGATGAAGTATAAACAGTAGGAGAGTGCCCGATTATGGGCTTCCTGTATTGATATTCGCATGGACAACCTATTTTCGATCTCGTCTTCTGATCTACCAATTTGATGATATTATACTTCCTAGGTATTTGAAGCTCTTCACTTGTTTCAAGGGATGTTCGTTTAGATGAATTGCTATTTGTTCTTCTTTAGTTATAGTCATTACCTCTGTTTTGCTTGTGCTAATTTTCATGTTATGTTCCCTACACATTTCGTTTAAACTATTCATGTGGTCTTGTAATTCAGCTTCTGATTTTGCTATTAGTGTTTGGTCGTCAGCAAACAGGAGTTCTCTAATGGTTAGATTTGCAGATGGTTCTTCTTCTGTGTTCTCAGTGCAGGATTTACGTATAAGCTACACAAGCTATAGCTTGGGGCCCCCAAGAAAGTGGGGGACCACAAAATATTGTCCGAGTGAGCAATTTATCACTGACATAGAATATCTGGACTTATAAAGGGTCCCCATATTTCAAATAGCTTAGGGCTTTATCAAGTCTAAATCCGGCCCTGTGTGTTCTCGTCATGCGGTATTCTTGCGGTCTCTGGTTTGCTGGTTTCTTTACATATGTTGTCTATATATGTTATGAACAAGAGAGGGGACAGGCCACAACCTTGTCGTACTCCGGATCTTATGGTCAAGGGTTCTGAGTGCCCTCCGTTGCTCTCACTATGCATTCACTGTTGTTGTATAAGCTTCTACATAGGTTTATTAGATGTGTACTCACAACATATTGTTTAAGGATTTCCCACAGCTTGTTTCTTGTCACAGCGACGAAGTAATGAAACAATATACTTTCTACTTAAAACAGCAGTAATGTAAATATTCATTGCTGCTGAAAAAATTATCAGATATGAAAACCACCCGGATATCTACTGCATCTGTAAAAGTACTATTGTTTCAGTACACAGAATCAAATTGTATTTATCAGTTCCAGTGTGAGTGTAAAGCAACTTACATAGGCAATACGGAAAGACAATCAAGCAATACAGTGAGTGAACATATACCAGTATGAGTGGACAGTATTCAAGAAACTGTGTGTAATAGGTAGTTTATAGCAGAATTTGTATAGTCTACAGGAGAAGTTCCACCATTTCAACACAGCTGCTAAACTGCGGTCATCATCATCATTATCATCATCATCATCATCATCATTATCATCATCTTCCACATTTGCCATTAAGCGTCTTGAGGAGGAAAAATGGCGTTCCAGCGCCCTATGGGTGGCACTGGATAGTGTCATTCCGGGTTCTTGTAGAATGTTTTTCATATCGTTAATCCATCTTCTTCTCGGGCATCCTCTTTCTCTCGTGCTATATGTTATTTTATGTAGAACCAGTGCTGGTAGTTGATAGTCTTGCATTATAACGTGATAGCCAAACCACTTGATCTTCTGTCTTTCAATAAATGTGGCACAAGGTATTGATCCCACTGTCTGTCTGATAACAGCATTTCTTACTCGGTCTCGGATTGTTAAGTTGGCAGCTCTCCTCAGGCATCTAATTGCCGTCATAAAGTGGTAAAATCAAGTTATATCGCATTATGTATTAGATGAGCAATAACTGGGAGTCTGGAACCCGAGTTATGCAGACAGAGAGGTTTCATTGTGACTTTGCGATAACCGTGTGGATAACAAATACTTCAATTTGAACAGTGGCAATAACTATGTGTGTTGTGTATTTTAGCAAACATATGATTTTTCTACCGGCTCCCTGGCTGAGGGGTTAGCAGCTTCCTCCGTTAATCCCGAATACTCTCGTGGTTGACGTGAGCGCACGAGAATTAGAAGTGGTTCGAGTCGCGCCAGTGACTTATGAGAGTATGGAGCCGGTCGCTCGGAAAGTCGTGGCGTGCTGATGAGCGTAATCTAGCCTAGGAATCAACATACAGCTGAAAGATGCTGGTGTTGACCGCAATATCCTGAAACAGGATGGAAACGCGGGGGAAAAACATATGATTTTTCTATTCACTTTATATAAGTTGTAACTCTGCAGTTTACTCCAGACGTTAATACACCCTGTTGGAGTAGCAAATAGGTGAGTGAACCCACTGAAGCTGTGTAAGTGTGGTCTTAAAGGCGAATGCTGAAGAAAAAAAAATACAGACAGCCAAATAGTAAATGAAAATAATTTGAGAGAGGCTACATCGCAGAGACCACTTTCTAAACAATATACAAAGGAGAGGGAGTCAACTTGTGGTCACATTATGAATAGAGAATAGCTTGAAAATAATGTACAAATAGGACAGTTTGTGGCTACAGACATAAGTTAAGTAAAGTGAGACGATTCAAAACTGCACTACTCTACTAATGAAGAATCAGATTCGCTGGGCTGGTCACTTGACTCGCATGCCAGATCACAGGCACCCTAAACAAATTTTGTACGACGAGTTGTGTTGTGATAAACGCTGAGAAACGCTGCGGCCAGAGGAAACGCTTTAAAGACACTGAAAATATCACTGAATGCTTTTGGAATTCATCATGACACCTGGGAGTCTGTAGCCAGAGACCGAAATTCGTGGCGTGCATCATTACGCAAGGGTGCAGTCATGTGTGAGGCAACCAGGACTGCAAGAGCTGTAAAGAAAAGGCAAGACAGAAAGACCACTGCAGGAAATCCTCCTACAGAAACGTTAAGCATTCTTTGTCCACATTGTCAACGAACATTTCGCGCCAAAATAGGCCTTATCAGCCATCTTAGAACTCACGGCTCCATACTTTCAACCCCACTGGATGAAATGAATGGTCATCATCATTCTTGATGGACAAACAACTTAACTTAACGTAATGGTATAGAGACTGAAGAGATGAACTAACACGTTTTCCTGGTAATGAGGAATTTGAAGAGACATGATCGCCTTGGCTAGTAGGTTAATCAAGCGATGATGACGATGATAATGATGAATTTTGTAGTATAAAAATACACACTGACTTACGTCGTCCTAGGAACACGATTGTCACTTCGGTCTCTGATATTTTTTTACACCGATAACGTAGGCAGCCATCCTCAAAGTACTCTTTGCCTGGAGGTTGACACTTGTTCTCAGACTGGCAGTCTAGGGGTCAGACATACAGATGACTTAACTCAGTTTGTAGGTCAGCGGACATCACCATGTGTCAAATACATTATTGTATAGTGTCAATGTATTTAAGAATTCGGCGACTTAAGTAGCAGTAGGTGGACGATATTGCCAAGCAATTCAATGTAGAATAGACCAAGACATAAGTTCAACATAGATTAGTCCAAGAAGGAAGTTAAATATAGAATGGACAAAGACAGAAGTTCCATGTACAATATCTACAGAAAAAAAAGTGCAATGTAGAAAGTCCAAGAAAGCAGATAAATGTAAACACGCTAAAGAAAGAACGACAACGTAGAATTTCCCAGGAGAGAAGTTAAATGTAGTAAAACCAAGAAGTTAAATGTAGTAAAACCAAGAAGTTAAATGTAGTAAAACCAAGAAGTTAAATGTAGTAAAACCAAGAAGTTAAATGTAGTAAAACCAAGAAGTTAAATGTAGTAAAACCAAGAAGTTAAATGTAGTAAAACCAAGAAGTTAAATATAGTAAAACCAAGAAGTTAAATGTAGTAAAACCAAGAAGTTAAATATAGTAAAACCAAGAAGTTAAATGAATACTGTTCCAAAAAAAAAAAGAAACGCATAGCTATCGAAGGCATACACTTAGCCATATTTTTGATATCTAGTAACTTTTTTTTTTAATGTAAAGAGTTAATTGTTCAAATTGCACACAAGAATACAATAAATTGACAGTTGTTTTGCATCTGGGTCACGAGAGTTTTTAGCCGTACAGGCTTTCCCGTTAGTATGGTGTGTGGCCTCTTGCATTCACCAGGGACTGGCATCTCCAGGGCATGTATGCGATCAGAAGTCTGATGTGGGTCTGTGGGATGGTTGCCGACTCTTCCCGGAGTGCCTGGATCAGATCACGATGATTGTCTGGAGCAACGTCTCGGCGACAAGCACGTCTATGCAGCTCATCCCACAGGTGCTCAATCGGACTCACGTCTGAAGACAGGGATGGTCAGGGAAGGGTGAGAATGTTGCTGGCAGTCGGGAACTGCGTGGTCAACCGTGCACAATGGGGTCTGGCATTGTCCTGTTGAAACACAGACCTTTGCGTAGCCAAAAGTGGAAGGACATGGGGTTGATGAATTTCATTGACGTGTCGTGGCGCATTACAGCCTCCTTCAATGTGAACCAGTTGACTCCTTCTGCTGTAACTGATCATTCCCCACACCACTTCACCTCCACCACCGTGCAGCGGAGCTTCATTATCGCAACTGTGGGCAAAACGTTTATTTCACCCACGGTAGACCCTTCTCCGACTATCATGGCGCTGCAACTAAGCCAGGTACATCTCCATTGGTTGTCTGCTGCCCAGGGACGATGCTGGTTAGCCCAAAGAAGTCGAGTTTGGCGATGGCGGCATGTAAGGACAGGTCCACGATGTAGTCGTTGTTCCCGAAGTCCAGTGTCATGCAGTCTATTCCGGACAGTTTGATCAGACGCATGACTTCGTGCAGGCAATGGCTGGGCAGTTGTGGAAGCTGTTGTAAATCTGTCACTGAGGTGACGAAGCCGAATAAAGCGATCACCCGCTGAAGTTGTCATAGTGACACGTTTAGATGCCTGGCAACCTGACTTTGACTTTCTCATGCATGCAATCACCCAGTTCCTTATATTTATCGATAGAAACGCTATAGATGTTTACTTGAAAATAACTGAAATGTTTTGAGTGACGTTATCCTTTTATAGGGTTTCAGTCGCTTAGTCAGTGAATAGTGCTCATCCCAAATGTCGTTGCTTTCACGTGCGCGCATCATGAGCTGTGGTAAACATTTGGTCATAAACACTATTGACAACTGCATTGTAACGATTACAACAACGAAAGCAATTCAAGTCAACACGTGCTTGTGATACTGTAAAGAACATTTCAGTCTAGTTCTTATATACCCTAGCAGTAAATTTTACTTACAAACTAATAAAAACGCACCCTCGGATAGCTATGCGTTTTTTTTTTTTGTTTTTTTTTTGGTGAACATTATAGTATAACGGATAATAGTTAAATGTAAAACTGCTAAAGAAAGATTTTACATGGAGAATAGCTAAGGACTTATATTCATTGTAGAATAGATAAAGAAACAAAATTGAATGTAGAATAGCTACTGGATGAAAAATGTTCCGTGTAGAATAGCTAAAGTCAGGTGTAATAGTCCAAGAAAGAAGTCACATGTAGAATTCCTCCAGAAGGAAGGTAAATATTGAACAGATAAAGAAAGATGTTGAATGTAGAATAGTCCCAGAAAGAAACTACACGTAGACAACCTACCTCTTCAAGAAATTGAGGATGCATTCCAGGAGAATAAACTGGTGCTTGCGGCATAGATAGATCTAAAGAAAGCCTTTGACAAAGTCTGGAAAGAAGGTCTGCTGAAGAAACTGAGAAACTACAAAAAAAAGAAGAGCAACGTTCTATTATCAGTTTTTTTTTTCTTTTAATCATCATCAGTGAAGTGGTGAAACCTACAGAAATTCATCAGCGAATCACGGCCCAGTTTGGTGATGCGTAACTGTCAGTCCAGCAAGTGTATGAGTGGAGTAGGAAGTTTCAAAATGGTGTGACTTCTGTGACAGTCTCTTTGCCACCGGGTCAGGCACACTGGGTAATGATCCTAGAGTCAATTGCAGCCGTTGAAGGACTTGTACAGGAAAACCATCGATTGACTGTGAGTGACACTGTCCACATCTTGACTTCAATCAAGGTTCAGCAAACCAGATCATCCTTAATGTCTTACAGTAATTCAAAGTGTCTGCAAGGTTGGTGCCACGGCAGCTTACTCCAGAATTGAAACAACGAAGCATTGATGCTTGTCAGTAAATTTACCAGTGATTTGAAGCAGAAGGTGATGGTTTCTTGACAAAGATTATTACTGGAGATAAAATCCGGGTTCTCTACCACGAGCCGAAAACGAAGAGAGCCAGCAAGGAATGGCGCCATCCCTCCTTACTGAAACCAAAGAGGTTTCGCATGCAGCCATCTACAGGGAAATTTATGCTGACTTTCTTTTGAGGATGAACTATTCGTTATTTTAGAGAGCTACATGCTAACGGGAAACCTGTCACCAGTGATCCGTATATAGATCTTCCAAGGAATCATCTTCGGCCTGCAATAAAATCCAAACGACGTAGACTTCTCGGTAAAGTTGTCCTTTTGCAATATGCCAATTCTCGACTCTATGATGTTCGTGCAGCGGTTAAAACCATTGAAGAACTCCACTTTCAGTGTGTACCTCATCCCTCATACTCGCCAGACCTAGCCCCAAGTGATTTCCACTTCTTTGAACAAATCAAAGGTTCACTGGGAGGAGATACGTTTCGGCCCGGTGAAGAGGTACAGAAGGTGATGCATGAAGAGTTGCACATGCGACCAGGAAAATTGTTTAACTCCGTGAATCAAAGCACTTTGTCGGCGCTGGAGAAGTTGCATTGAACGCAGTGGTGACTATATCGAAAATTAATACATTTTTTATTTACTTTTCCAGAATATATTCACAATACACCAAATAAAAAAGTATTTAAGGTTTTTATTTAAAGAACCCTGGTAGAAAAGCTCAAGAAAGAAGTTAAATGTAGAATCGCTCAAGAAAGAAGTTAAATATAGGGTATCAAAGGAAAGACGTTCAATTTAGAATCGTCATCATCATCCAGTGCCTTGCCGGCTGGCGTGGACGATTATGTCTCTCCACAAATTACGATCCCCGACGTCATGGATCAATTTGTTTTGACTTCCTTCAGTGCCATGATACAAGACTGTCAAGAACTGTTCATGCTGTCTTCCTCTGTCTCTCCTTCCGCAGATCGTTCCGGTTGTCACAACATGTTCCAGTTTTTGTCTTCTCTTAACGTGACCAAAAAAGATGACTGCCTCTTTCTGATGTTTGTGATAAGTTGTCTTTGTGACTCACTTTCAAGGGCAGTGTCTTATTGCACATAAACACCTTCTTCATTTGATAGAATGTATCAAGGGCAGTGTCTTATTGCACATAAACACCTTCTTCATTTGATAGAATGTTTCAAGGGCAGTGTCTTATTGCACATAAACACCTTCTTCATTTGATAGAATGTATCAAGGGCAGTGTCTTATTGCACATAAACACCTTCTTCATTTGATAGAATGTATCAAGGGCAGTGTCTTATTGCACATAAACACCTTCTTCATTTGATAGAATGTTTCAAGGGCAGTGTCTTATTGCACATAAACACCTTCTTCATTTGATAGAATGTTTCAAGGGCAGTGTCTTATTGCACATAAACACCTTCTTCATTTGATAGAATGTATCAAGGGCAGTGTCTTATTGCACATAAACACCTTCTTCATTTGATAGAATGTTTCAAGGGCAGTGTCTTATTGCACATAAACACCTTCTTCATTTGATAGAATGTTTCAAGGGCAGTGTCTTATTGCACATAAACACCTTCTTCATTTGATAGAATGTATCAAGGGCAGTGTCTTATTGCACATAAACACCTTCTTCATTTGATAGAATGTTTCAAGGGCAGTGTCTTATTGCACATAAACACCTTCTTCATTT
>JACEFZ010017196.1:0-85000 GCA_014155875.1 Cepaea nemoralis | reverse complement strand
TCTTTAATGGTGTATTTTGCCGTTGGTTCTTCTTCTGTGTTTTGTTCTTCATGTGTGTTATTGCAGTCTCTCCTTCTAGGTTTCTTTACTTATGCTGTCTATATATTGGTTCTGAACAACAGGGGGAATAAGTCACGACCTTGTATTCCGGATCTTATGTTGAACAGATCTGAGTGTCCTCCATTCGTTCTTACGGTGTTCATACGTTTGTTAGCTTCTCATAACGTGTCCATACATTGTAACTGTCTACGTATGATTTATCTAATCAATGAACGGTTGTTATTTGTTATCTTGTAGGACTTAGTCATTGGATGATCTGTCTGTCCATGGTATTCTTTGTGTGTCTGTGTGTGTGTGTGTGTGTTCGTGCGTGCGCGCGCGTGTGTTTGTGTGTGTGTGTGTGTGTGTGTATGTGTGTGTGTGTGCGTGTGTGTGTGTGTGTGTTGTTTTTTTTCAGCTTGTCTGTTCATTGTCCACGTTTCATATCCATACAAAAGTACAGATTCTATGCAGCACTTCACCACTCTGCGAACATCGTTGCAGTTGACATCTTTTTACTGGTCAGAATGTATTCTATTTTGCAAAAGGCCACCTTCGCCATGGAGATTCTTGTTCTAATCTCTTCAAGGCATCTCCCATCAGATGTGATGACTGTTCCGAGATAATTGTACTGATTCACTTGTTGAAGAATATTCCTATTTACTTGTATATTGCATTGTGGTATTTCTTTCTACGGAGTGACTACCATAATCGGTGTCTTCTTACAATTTAATTATAACCCTAGTTGTTCACTGTGTGCAACAACCACATCTACTAATTGTTGCAGATCCTGCTCATTGTCTGCAATCAATACTGCATCATCTGCATATCTAATGTTAGTGATGTTACGTTCCCCAGTGCTGATTCCATTTATATCTTCTACATTTCTAAAATATTTTCACTGTACAGGAAAAAAAAGATCTTGTCGACCACCTCTCTTAATAGGCTTTTGTTGACCCATTTCATTATCAATCTTTATGGCAGCTTGTTGTTTCCAATATATGTTTTTTTAACAAGTCTAAGGCCTTTACAATCAATTTGTATATCTGCAAGCATCTTTATCATGTTGGCATGTCTTATTTTATCGAATGCCTTTGTGTAGACAATAAAGCAAAGATGTAGGTATTCATTTACTTCTATAGAACGCTAAATTAAATTTTCCAGGATATAAACAGAATATACTGGTTCCCTGCTTTCTACGAATTGTTCTTCTTCTATTTCGGGGTGTATTTTCTTCCTAATCTTGTTCATCGTAATTCTAATCAAAATCTTCGTGTTGTGACTCATTATACTAATTGTTCGAATATATAATATCCTTTGGAAACATTGCAATGCAGAATAGCTCAAGAAAGAATTGCAATGTTAAATAGCTAAACCCCCCGGGAAGGTTAACCCGGTCAACAAATGCCCACAGAAGTCGGATGTGTCGGCCTAAAGGCGCAAGAACGCAGCTCTGCTGTAAACAGGCACAACGCAATCACGACCGAAAAAAACTCCGGTTGAACGAAGAAGAAGAAGAAATAGCTAAATAAAGACGTTAAATATAGTATAGTTGAAGAAATGCGTTCAGTATAGAATAGCTTAAGAATGAATGTGAATGTAGAATAATCCGAGACAGAATTTAAATGTAGAATTACTTCAGAAAGAAGTTGAATTTAGAACTGCTAAAGAAAGAAGTTAAATGTAGAACTGCTGAAGAAAGAAGTTGTCTACCAGGGTAAATTTCAACTGACTCTGATGTCTTTCTGTTTGCACAAAACTAACTGATGCAGATTAACAGTGATCACTTCTGCAACCTTTAACATGCGATTAGTATGTGTTTTAAACCACACGCGAAACACACTGTCCATATCAATCACGTGACCGGTTTCCAAAATGCGCCGTCAGATTGATGACGAAGGAAGTTTGTGGTGTGTCGGTTTGGCCGGGTTACCTCATCATCGTGTATTATTCTGCCAATCCAGGTCAGCAATGTTGAGACGATTGAGTTTTGCATCAATCACAACAGTTTTTCTCGCATTGTCAATATTCGTCAGGGCAGTGTAAAATTCTGAATATTTGGATATTGGTTGCAAGCCGTAGCTTGAGGTTTCTATTTTTCTTTTTAATAGTACCTGGTGCATTGGTTTTACAGCCTGCGATTCAAATTTTGACCTAGCCCCAAGCACCCATTGAAGCAGACACTCTGTGGCGGCACTGTACCCAATTGGTCGGGAGCTGCCCAGCTTGAGGCGGGCGGTGGCGGATCAGTGACACCTGTAGGTGTCTCCCACCATCAGAGGCAACGCGCGGCGCCCCAAGTCTATGCCAATTGACGAGGACTTGTAATCCGTAACTGCTACCTCTCGCTTTGATTCCGAAACCGGTTAGGACCAGGATGGAGTTAAACTTCTCCAAAGCACAAAGCGTGAGCTGAATTTAGAGACCATGTGTTGCCCATGCGGCATGATCCCTCTTTCGGCCTGCCTAGTTCACTCCAAACGATAGGTAAGATCAATACATCTGGAACAAGACAAGCTGCAGAAGCTGCCGGATCAGTAAAACAATGCTCTAACTGTCCGCCTTTTGGAGATTCGATCCTAGACCAGCTGCCAGCCAAGGCTTAGGGCCTGATCTGCCCTACCATAATATTTTCTCATACGGAGTAAATTGTGGACAGTTTTGAGTCACGGCGCTGGAATGGAAGGGAGTAAATTGAAGCATTATCACCAAAGCTAGTCGGCAAGACTCTTGATAATGGCTATGGTAATATATCAGTCACACATATATGCGTTTTACTAGGAATTACACAGAATATCACATGTTAGTAATAATAATCGTGTATGCACTACCCGAGAGCTCCAATGTGCTCATTCGCCCTATGAGAATTGGAAGCATATCATCATCATCATCATCATCATCATCATCATCATCATCAGCATCATCATCATCATCACCACCATAATCATCAGTTACTCACTCAAGCATGAGGCAATGGAGGGATATGTCATGCACGCCTAGCGAATATCCAAGCAAAAGAAGCAAATAGGGAGGGCATCACATACCACTAGATCAGCCATACTCCGACATCACTCACATTCTATTCACATTCTATTCACATTCTATTCACATTCTATTCACATTCTATTCACATTCTATTCACATTCTATTCACATTCTATTCACATTTGACACTACCCACTAACGTTCTAGATCAGTGGTTCTCAACCTTTTTTGGCCCATGCCAATTTACCATATGTTCAGGACGTCATTCCCCCCCCCCCTTCGAATTTCCTCCCTATAACCCCCCCCCCCCCACCCTTACACTGTATACATAAAAATGGAATCTAAATTTAATAACACATACTAGAACAAGTCTAGACATCTACATAAAACGTGATTTGCGGGTCTACTTACATTATAAAACGAACTTCATTAGGGCGAGAAGTACAGAACAGTAAAATTAGAGGGAAAACCAATATCAAATAACTGGTTCTTGTATTAATGCGATCTTGAAATACTCTTAATCCCCCCCCCCCTCACCCTGGAAACCCTAATTCCCCACCGGTTGAGAACCACTGTTCTACATCATACGTGGATTCGCAAGTGACAAAATCCGTACATATTCAAAGGACGCGAGTGTGCAATTGCAAACTATTATAGAATGAGTGATGTGTAGTTTCACTAGATGATGGCAGTTTTAATCGTTATGTGCAAGAAGCAGGCAGAAATAGTGAGTTCCCGTCCATTGTGTGCAAGATAGAATGATACGCTGGTCTAATGATCTGTACCAAGTAGCCACAGAGCGAGGGTACAGTGTGATTGATTGATTGATTGATTGATTGATTGATCTAGGAACCGACATCACAGCATTCGGGACATTCCCATAAGCGCTCCGTCCCCATCCTCAGCAACCAGCGAAGAGTTCCAACACTAATAGTTCCAGTAGCAATCTGATTATATGTCCGTCTCGCCTTTCCTCTGAGCGTCGAGCGTCGGCCAGATCCCCTCGTCACTCCTCGCTGCCTCATTCTAACCAGACCATGGTGCTCCATCTACTCCTCCGAGGTGTACACGTGCTCCCACAAGGCCGCAACCACATCTGCCTTGTCATGCATCAATACTCCACCAAGTTCTGCCGAGCCAGCCAATCTGTCCGCCTGTTCATTCCCCAGCACACCGTTACTGTAGTTGGAGTGTGTTGATTTTAATGAGGGACATCCAGTGTACTGCCTGAGATGGAACGACGTATAAATACGACTGTCTGTTGCGACTAAGGGTATCTTAGCCTGCTGTGGGAGCATATTTGATGAACCTTCTCTGGGAATAAATGTTATACCAGCTGTCTCCGTGAGTCTGTCTAGATCCGTTCGTCTGAAGATCTGTTAGATTCTTGTGGGTACGAGCCATTGTCTCACGTAATCACTGTCAAAAGTCTATCCTCATGTCAACACCCGCACACGAGCATCTTAGTAAGGAGGCTCCAAGTGGAAGCTGCTATACATCCCAGGATGGTTAGAAATTGTAAAGAGTAGGCCTTAGGGCCCTGGGAAAATTTAGAGGAAAAGAAACCAACCCCTGTGTAGACAGAGCCCTTTGCCATGAGGGGAAAATGTCTAGCAGGAGCAGACCTTATAAAAACGTATGTCGGGTGCGAGCGCTAACAAGTCAAGAAGCCTGATACGGTGGAAAATGGCACGTGCAAGTCCAACAACAAGAAACACGCGGTATCCAAGATGTGCAGCGTGAGAGCCGACAAGACCGGGAAGAAGATGAACGTGGAGAGCCCGCCTGCTAGACGCATCAAAGAACCTGAAACTACAGCTATTTCTGAAGCTACCGCGAGGGAGAAGATCGACAATCCACCACAGACAAGAGTCAAACCTACTGAGAAGAAGATGGAGGAAAGACACCAGAGTCGGAAACACCGACTCACCGACAAGCAAGTGTGTTGTCAAGCGTATCCAAGTGGAGCTGATAGACGAAGAAATCACTGAAGCAGCTACGAGAAGAGAATCTTCACATCCGATTCTTGAAGGCGGAACAGCTCCTCACCTACTCTAAGATACCTACAAACTTGGCAGTGGTGACGACAGAGAGGCAGCGTAATGCCGACCACAGTATCAATCAGCAAGAAAATACAACAGCCAGAGAGATTCATCCCAAGGATCACACAGTGGTCCAGATGTCAGAGAGCCGGCCATAACAGAGCAGCATGCGCAGCAGGACGGAAATCTGCCGGTACTGAGCCGATCACCACGCCTTCAAGGAACGTCCACTGGCCAAGCTGGACACGGACTTCGAGCACCCAACAACAAACGAAAGTGCGCCAACTGCCTGGGCAAGCATGGAGCAAGATACTTGGGCTGTCCGTACCTGCAACGACACTAGAGACGTATTAAACCTCGCCATCAACACAAGGACACCATACAACGAAGCAATGCGGAGGTGCGAGACAGACACGGGTATATCACAAGCTGAAAGAGATCAACTGCAAAAACAGATAGACGAGTTGAAGAAACAAGTCAAGGCACTGCTGACGCCGACTCCGACCAGCGACAACGAAAAACTACTGGCGGAAATGAAGGAGATTCAGCAAAACATCAAGCAAGAAGTAGAACATATGGCATTGATTAAGAAGGAGAACGAAGAAATCCTACAAACCATTAAATCAGAGCGAGAACTACGAAAGCAGAAATGGAAATACTCCGAAACAAACAACAGAAGCCGTACAAGAAATTACAGAGAAACCGCAAGATGAAAACCAAGAGACCGAGCCTGAATCACAAGCGAAAGCCAGCAGCCCAACCACGACGCCCGAAATAGCCAAAGGGAAGCCAATATCCGAAGAAAACCGAAATGAACACCCTGACGACGGCAGAGAGGACGCCCTGTTACCATCATTATTTACCGATGAAGAACTCAGAAGATAAAGATGAAACACGAACTCAGGTGCAAGGAATACAGAAGGCGCATGGAAGAAAAAGCAAAGAAGCACAAGAAATACAAGGGAAAAATCAATGCCCTTCCGTATCGCTGAAGAACCAGCTTTATACTCAAATGACGAACACCCATGGCAATACTATATAGATGACGGAGAGATCGTCCCATTTCTGACCGCAGAGGAAAACATCGAATGGCAACAGAAACTCAAACTCGAAGAAGAAAAACGGCGCAAGGAGGAGAACGAAAACATCGAAAAGCTCCTACAGAAAATACACAAAAAGGAGGCAAAAAAATAAAAAAACCAAAAACAAATAAAAAGTCCCTTTAAGGACTGCAACCAGTCAAGCCAAACGAGCCATGAGCCTTCACTAACAAAAGAAACCGCCTGAGACGGGAACAAAAGACAGCCGCCGACCATCCCTCAAGCTGACGTCACAGACACAAACGCTTACATAACCAGTCCGAGAAAGGACTCACTCGTAAGAGAGCACAGGACAAGAATCAGGGCGAATAAACCCACAAAAGCCACGGACTTCAACAATAATCACAGCTGAAGAGGCAGGTTGAATAAGGCCGCATTAGGAATTTTTGTATTGAAAATTGGAATTGGAATAGGAGACACTGACCTTTGATGTGTTTAACTAAGTGTGGCTTATTTTCCTCCAAAGAGGAACGAAGAAGAAGAAGACATGTCATTGTCAATAGTCTCCAGCCCAGGGCTCAAAACAAACAAGAAACATATTGAACCTACGAGTGCTCGTTTCAAATTGCATCTCATAGACAACTTGACCGTCCCTTTTGGACCTTCTGCAGTGGTAGGTTGAACAGTTGCTTTTCTCTTCCACGGATTCGCCCGCATCAATACATCGGCTACTCCATCGGCACCCTGCAACAATGGAACCTGATCTGCTGTCAAATATTACAACTGACGCATAAATCAAACATGATTAACAATCAGGCGGAACATGTGTCGCTGAGATAAAGAACATAATAGGACAAGCAATAATTGTATGTTGTGAATTGTGATATAACAAAAGTACGGGAAATGCTTAATCAAGTTGATATATTTAAATGCCTAGGTGGTATTAGAACATCAGATTGAAGATGCACTTCAGAGATTAGGAGCAGAATAGGGCAAACAAAAGTTGCTTTCCAAAAACAATGAAAATTAAACGGAGATGTGGTTACAGAGACGAATGTTGCGAATTCCTCGGACGGCCAAAGTAACTAACAGCGATTGCCTAGGAGAGGCTAATGAAACCTATATCCAAAAAAAAAAAAAAACAGAAAAACGGCTTTCTATGGTCCATCCATCCATCATGTGCCATGCCGGTAAGCGTGGGCGGTCATGTTCTGCCATCTCACTCGATCAACAGAGTCGTGGATCAGTTCCGTGTTTCTGTCTCGACCATGCCACAAGGCCAAGCCATCCAGATACTTGTTTCTAGGTCTTCCCCTTGGTCTGTTCCCCTCGATCTTACCAGTTGTCACCAAGTTCTCCAAATCATTTCTTCTCATAACATGCCCAAAAAATTGTGACTGTCTACGTCTAATGTCTCTGATCAGTTTACGATCTTCATTTCTTTCTTGAAGGACTTGTTCATTGGTCTTTCTGGCTGTCCATGGTATTCTTTGCATTTTCCTCAGAAACCACATTTCTACAGCCATCAGATGTTTTTCAGCCTGGCTGCTCATTGTCCAAGCTTCACATCCATATAAAAGTACAGGTTCTATGTAGCATCTCAACACTCTTTTTCTCGTTTCAATTGACATCTTTTTATTGGTCAGTATGTTTTTCATCTTGCTAAAGGCTACTTTTGCCATGGCGATCCTTGTTCTAATCTCTTCAAGGCATCTCCCATCAGATGTTATTACTGTTCCGAGATAATTGTACCTATTCACTTGTTGAAGAATATTCCCATTTACTTGTATATTACACTGTGGTATTTCGTTCTTCCTAGTGACGACCATAATCTGTGTCTTTTTACAATTTAATTCTAACCCTTGTTGTTCACTGTGTGTAACAACCGCATCTACTAAATTTTGCAGATCCTGTTCATTGTCTGCAATCAAGACTGTATCATCTGCATATCTAATGTTATTGATGCATCGTCCCCCAATGTTGATTCCTTCCATATTTTCAATATTTCTGAAAATATTTTCACTGTACAGGGAAAACAGATCTGGAGACATTACACATCCCTGTCTCACACCTCTCTTAATAGGCTGATATTGGCTTACTTCATTATCAACTCTTATGGCAGCTTGTTGTTTCCAATATATGTTTTTTACAAGTCTAAGGTCTTTCCCATCAATTTGTAGATCTTCAAGCATCCTTATCATGTCAACATGTCTCACTTTATCGAAAGTCTTTGTGTAGTCAATAAAGCAAAGGTGTAGATCTTTGTTTACTTCTATAGAACGTTCGATTACGGTTCTCAGTATATACACAGCATTTACTGTACCCTTGCCTACTACAAACCCACATTGTTCTTCTCCTATTTCAGGTTGTATTTTCCTCCTAACTCTTTGCATGATAATTCTTAGCAAAATCTTTGTGATGTGACTCATTATACTAATTGTTCGATGTTGATCACATTCCAAGGCTCCTGATTTCTTTGGGATTGCAATAAATACAGAATTACATAACTCATGAGGTATATTTCCAGTATCATATATTGTATTAAGCAGACTGGTAACTTTATCTATTCCATATTCTTCTAAAGCATTAATCATTTCTGTTGTGACGCTGTCTGGACCGGGGGTCTTGCCAGATTTCATATGATTAAGAGCATTCTGAACCTCCATCTTCAAAATTGCTGGCCCTTCATTGTTATTTTGAACAATATATTGTTCGTCTCTGTTATCGTCATAAAGGTTTTTCACGTAATCTGACCATACATGTAAAATCTGATCTTTTTCTATTACGACTCTTCCATCTTTTGTCTTTAGGCAGCCTGCTGATGTACGTGTTCTTTGATTAGTAATCTCCTGAATTCTTTTGTGCATTAGTTTCGCATTTTTACTGTTGTGTTGTTTTTCAATTTCTCTGCAATTTTTCTCAAGCCATGTTTCTTTAGCCTCCTTACATAAGGTTCTGACTTTTCTGTGAATTTCTTCATATTTGGCAGGATTATCGATAAGTGAACACAACATGATTTTCTTGGCATGTGTAAAGAAGGTAGTTTGCCATTGCTTTCCTTCCCAGCAGTGACCATACTGGTCAGTGACCGTAGCCATTGTCTCCTCAAAAAAAAGGAGATCCTCTGCCTAACGTCGTGAAGGTGGAAACCATAACCTACAACTATCTGTCGGCTGCTCTCCATCTTCATCCACCACCTGCACCCATGGCTTCACGTAACCCTGATCGGGGGGCTAAACGGGTACTCCACCTTGCCCAAGGGTGTCCCTTCTATGGTCATGTGATGAAAAAAGAGTCATTGGAGACCATCATGACAACTGGAAATACTAATGGGAAAAGAAGCGGATGTTTGATGGACTGAGGCGGTGGCGCGGAGACATATCATCATCAAGGTTGATACAGAACACCAATCACTGAGATCTGGAGAGACTGGTCTTCTACACTGGTAAGGCACTGATGCTGATGAGGATGATCACATGAAGAGTATTTTATGCAATAAATCAGTATAATTTAACGTCAGAAAATGAATAATCACATGTTACATAGAACACAATCTAACATGTGGTTGCGAATCCTGGATAATTAGTACACAAGTAAAAGAAAGATTCCTAGAAGGTTTAGGTGATGTGGTTCAATAGAAGAATGCTGTAAATTCTTTGGACAGCCAAAATGATCAATCTTGCTGTATTGAGACGGGGGTGAGGGTGGAAGGGGGGGGGGGGGGGGGGGGGGGGGGGGGGGGGGGGGGGGCAAGAAGAAAGACAACTTTTCAAAAGCATCAATAATAAACAGTCTTCAATTTTTGGCAACAACATAAGAAGTAAAACATTAGAAAATGTTGTGACAACTGGATATATTCGTGGAAAGAGAGATCGAGGAAGTAGAGAGAGAAAATTGTAGACAGTTTGGTGTCACGGCGCTGGCTTGGACGGGAGTCAGTTGAAGCAGGATCGCCCAAGCTTGATCATAACTATGGTCATATATCAGCCAGATATATATATATGTGTGTGTGTGTGCGTGTGTGTGCGTGTGCGTGTGTTTGTGTTACCAGGATATTACATAAAATATCGCTCGTTATTTTAATTATCGTATGTATGCACTACACGAGGGCTCCGATGTGCTCAGTCTCGCTATGAGAACTGGAAGCAATACATCATCATCATCATCATCATCATCATCATCATCAGTTTAGTCAGCCCGAAGATGATGTAGAAGACATCGCATCATGTTACCCAGAATCCCCTGTTTCCAGTAACTGTACAATAATGCATAAATCTAAGCCGCTCTGTTCCTTTCTCGTCCGTCTCTGCTGGTTATCTCTTGGGAGCCATATTTTCTGTATCCATGGATTCCACCCTCAGGTATTCTCAGCAGAAAACATTCTTGCTTCAATTTAATCTCACGTCTCAATGCCTCATTTTGATTTAAGAACACATCAATAAATAATGTATTTGGGTTTCACATGTTTGGTAGTCATGACAATTGTGCTTAGAACTTAATCATATTTTTAATATGTTTCACGTAACATCTCCCGCACAAAGAGAATGTTATATGTGTAGTTTGCATTGTACATACATTTTTCAAGGAGCATGGAAATTTTGGGGTTTGTTGAGCTGAAATTGAAAATATTGTGACATCGGGATCCTTGGATTGAAAACGAGACAAGAGACGCAAGGCGACTGGTCATGAGTAGTCAATCTGTAACTGAAACTCGGAGTGCACACACATTTTGTCTGAATGTAAAATACAACAAATGGTATCATTGTATGGAGATATTGAATGTAAAATACAACAAATGTTATCGTCGTGTAGATATTTTTTTAATTCACATATCCTTTACAGGACATCGCTGTCAACAGCAGCATCTTTCAGCTGTTTGTTGATCTCTTGGCAAGATTACGCTCAGTAGTTTGCCATTACTTTTGTGTAGATATAGTGAATGTAAAATACAACAAATGTTATAGTGTGCAGATAGTGAATGTAAAATATAATAAATGTTATCACTGTATGCTGACAGTGAATGCTGGACAGAGCACGACAAAGTAAATACAAATATAGTATATACATCGCATGTGTTTGCATTCCTGTGTGACAAGGACAAGAATGATACAACACGGGAGTTACGTGGCCTGTTTGCCATAACTCTGGCACCATTTCTTGACATACATACATGTGCTTTATTCCTACATCAAACTTGTGATACTGCTTTTAATGTATCGGCTGCTTCAAGAACTAGTTCGTTCCCACACTATTTTGCATTTTCACCCCTTTGTTCCATTGGCTACAACAATAAACGGCAGTTTCCTGCACACCCTGAAGATATTATGAAGACTAATTGATGCACACATCTTAGCACCGTCAGTAAACACATTTGGCGACATAGGTCTATCATCATCATGTTGCAGATTCTATGCAGAAGGTCGCACTCATCACGGCCTGCAGAAAAGACTCTCGATCTCTGGTCATGTCCCTCGCCTCAAGCACCCTCATGACTAAGCTGTCGCAGTGTGTCCATCTCTCGATCTCTGGCCATGTCTCCCGCCTCATACACCCTCATGTCTACGGTGTCCCAGTGTGTCCATCTTCGTGCTGTTCTACTCCAGCCTCTATTTCCAGAATTGTGACGTCCATCGCTAGTCTTTCCCTGCCATGTCTACATGTAGTAATAAGTATGGCCACAGTATTTTAGTTTCCCTGCCATGTCTACATGTAGTAATAAGTATGGCCACAGTATTTTAGTTTCCCAGCCACGGATACATGTAGTATGTCCACCATATTTTAGTTTCCCAGCCACGGCTACATGTAGTATGCCCACCATATTTTAGTTTCCCAGCCACGGCTACATGTAGTATGAACACAGTACTTTAGTTTCCCAGCCACAGCTACATGTAGTATGGACACCATATTTTAGTTTCCCAGCCACGGCTACATGTAGTATGCCCACCATATTTTAGTTTCCCAGCCACGGCTACATGTAGTATGTCCACCATATTTTAGTTTCCCAACCACGGCTACATGTAGTATGTCCACCATATTTTAGTTTCCCAGCCACGGCTACATGTAGTATGAACACAGTACTTTAGTTTCCCAGCCACGGCTACATGTAGTATGCCCACCATATTTTAGTTTCCCAGCCACGGCTACATGTAGTATGTCCACCATATTTTAGTTTCCCAACCACGGCTACATGTAGTATGGCCACAGTATTTTAGTTTCCCAACCACGGCTACATGTAGTTATGGCCACAGTATTTTAGTTTCCCAACCACGGCTACATGTAGTTATGGCCACAGTATTTTAGTTTCCCAATCACGGCTACATGTAGTATGTCTACAGTATTTTAGTTTCCCAGCCACGGCTACATTTAGTATGTCCACCATATTTTAGTTTCCCAGCCATAGCTACATGTAGTATGTCCACCATATTTTAGTTTCCCATCCACGGATACATGTAGTATGTCCAGCATATTGTAGTTTCCCAGCCACGGCTACATGTTGTATGTCCACAGTATTTTAGTTTCCCAGCCATAGCTACATGTAGTATGTCCACCATATTTTAGTTTCCCAGCCACGGCTACATGTAGTATGTCCAGCATATTGTAGTTTCCCAGCCACGGCTACATGTTGTATGTCCACAGTATTTTAGTTTCCCAGCCACGGCTACATGTAGTATGTCCACCATATTTTAGTTTCCCAGCCACGGCTACATGTTGTATGTCCACCATATTTTAGTTTCCCATCCACGGATACATGTAGTATGTCCAGCATATTGTAGTTTCCCAGCCACGGCTACATGTTGTATGTCCAGCATATTGTAGTTTCCCAGCCACGGCTACATGTTGTATGTCCACAGTATTTTAGTTTCCCAGCCACGGCTACATGTAGTATGTCCACCATATTTTAGTTTCCCAGCCACGGCTACATGTTGTATGTCCACCATATTTTAGTTTCCCATCCACGGATACATGTAGTATGTCCAGCATATTGTAGTTTCCCAGCCACGGCTACATGTAGTATGTCCACCATATTTTAGTTTCCCAGCCACGGCTACATGTTGTATGTCCACCATATTTTAGTTTCCCAGCCACGGCTACATGTTGTATGTCCACCATATTTAGTTTCCCAGCCACGGCTACATGTAGTATGTCCACCATATTTTAGTTTCTCAGCCACGGCTACATGTTGTATGTCCACCATATTTTAGTTTCCCATCCACGGATACATGTAGTATGTCCAGCATATTGTAGTTTCCCAGCCATAGCTACATGTAGTATGTCCACCATATTTTAGTTTCCCAGCCACGGCTACATGTAGTATGAACACAGTACTTTAGTTTCCCAGCCACAGCTACATGTAGTATGGACACCATATTTTAGTTTCCCAGCCACGGCTACATGTAGTATGCCCACCATATTTTAGTTTCCCAGCCACGGCTACATGTTGTATGTCCACCATATTTTAGTTTCCCATCCACGGATACATGTAGTATGTCCAGCATATTGTAGTTTCCCAGCCACGGCTACATGTAGTATGTCCACCATATTTTAGTTTCCCAGCCACGGCTACATGTTGTATGTCCACCATATTTTAGTTTCCCAGCCACGGCTACATGTTGTATGTCCACCATATTTTAGTTTCCCAGCCACGGCTACATGTAGTATGTCCACCATATTTTAGTTTCCCAGCCACGGCTACATGTTGTATGTCCACCATATTTTAGTTTCCCATCCACGGATACATGTAGTATGTCCAGCATATTGTAGTTTCCCAGCCATAGCTACATGTAGTATGCCCACCATATTTTAGTTTCCCAGCCACGGCTACATGTAGTATGAACACAGTACTTTAGTTTCCCAGCCACAGCTACATGTAGTATGGACACCATATTTTAGTTTCCCAGCCACGGCTACATGTAGTATGGCCACATATTTTAGTTTCCCAGCCACGGCTACATGTAGTATGGCCACAGTATTTTAGTTTCCCAACCACGGCTACATGTAGTATGGCCACATATTTTAGTTTCCCAGCCACGGCTACATGTAGTATGGAACACAGTACTTTAGTTTCCCAGCCACGGCTACATGTAGTATGCCACCAGTATTTTAGTTTCCCAGCCACGGCTACACGTAGTATGACCACAGTATTTTAGTTTCCCAACCACGGCTACATGTAGTATGGCCACAGTATTTTAGTTTCCCAACCACGGCTACATGTAGTATGGCCACAGTATTTTAGTTTCCCAACCACGGCTACATGTAGTATGGCCACAGTATTTTAGTTTCCCAACCACGGCTACATGTAGTATGGCCTACAGTATTTTAGTTTCCCAGCCACGGCTACATGTAGTATGTCCACCATATTTTAGTTTCCCAGCCATAGGCTACATGTAGTATGTCCACCAGTATTTTAGTTTCCCATCCACGGATACATGTAGTATGTCCAGCATATTGTAGTTTCCCAGCCACGGCTACATGTTGTATGTCCACAGTATTTTAGTTTCCCAGCCATAGCTACATGTAGTATGTCCACCATATTTTAGTCTCCCGACCATGTCTACATGTAGTATGTCCAGCATATTGTAGTTTCCCAGCCACGGCTACATGTTGTATGTCCACAGTATTTAGTTTCCCAGCCACGGCTACATGTAGTATGTCCACCATATTTTAGTTTCCCAGCCACGGCTACATGTTGTATGTCCACCATATTTTAGTTTCCCATCCACGGATACATGTAGTATGTCCAGCATATTGTAGTTTCCCAGCCACGGCTACATGTTGTATGTCCAGCATATTGTAGTTTCCCAGCCACGGCTACATGTTGTATGTCCACAGTATTTTAGTTTCCCAGCCACGGCTACATGTAGTATGTCCACCATATTTTAGTTTCCCAGCCACGGCTACATGTTGTATGTCCACCATATTTTAGTTTCCCATCCACGGATACATGTAGTATGTCCAGCATATTGTAGTTTCCCAGCCACGGCTACATGTAGTATGTCCACCATATTTTAGTTTCCCAGCCACGGCTACATGTTGTATGTCCACCATATTTTAGTTTCCCAGCCACGGCTACATGTTGTATGTCCACCATATTTTAGTTTCCCAGCCACGGCTACATGTAGTATGTCCACCATATTTTAGTTTCCCAGCCACGGCTACATGTTGTATGTCCACCATATTTTAGTTTCCCATCCACGGATACATGTAGTATGTCCAGCATATTGTAGTTTCCCAGCCATAGCTACATGTAGTATGTCCACCATATTTTAGTTTCCCAGCCACGGCTACATGTAGTATGTCCAGCATATTGTAGTTTCCCAGCCACGGCTACATGTTGTATGTCCACAGTATTTTAGTTTCCCAGCCACGGCTACATGTAGTATGTCCACCATATTTTAGTTTCCCAGCCACGGCTACATGTTGTATGTCCACCATATTTTAGTTTCCCATCCACGGATACATGTAGTATGTCCAGCATATTGTAGTTTCCCAGCCACGGCTACATGTTGTATGTCCAGCATATTGTAGTTTCCCAGCCACGGCTACATGTTGTATGTCCACAGTATTTTAGTTTCCCAGCCACGGCTACATGTAGTATGTCCACCATATTTTAGTTTCCCAGCCACGGCTACATGTTGTATGTCCACCATATTTTAGTTTCCCAGCCACGGCTACATGTAGTATGTCCAGCATATTGTAGTTTCCCAGCCACGGCTACATGTTGTATGTCCAGCATATTGTAGTTTCCCAGCCACGGCTACATGTTGTATGTCCACCATATTTTAGTTTCCCAGCCACGGCTACATGTAGTATGTCCACCATATTTTAGTTTCCCAGCCACGGATACATGTAGTATGTCCAGCATATTGTAGTTTCCCAGCCACGGATACATGTAGTATGTCCAGCATATTTTAGTTTCCCAGCCACGGCTACATGTTGTATGTCCAGCATATTTTAGTTTCCCAGCCACGGATACATGTAGTATGTCCACCATATTTTAGTTTCCCAGCCATAGCTACATGTTGTATGTCCAGCATATTGTAGTTTCCCAGCCACGGATACATGTAGTATGTCCACCATATTTTAGTTTCCCAGCCACGGCTACATGTAGTATGTCCACCATATTTTAGTTTCCCAGCCACGGATACATGTAGTATGTCCAGCATATTTTAGTTTCCCAGCCACGGCTACATGTTGTATGTCCAGCATATTTTAGTTTCCCAGCCACGGATACATGTAGTATGTCCACCATATTTTAGTTTCCCAGCCACGGCTACATGTTGTATGTCCAGCATATTGTAGTTTCCCAGCCACGGCTACATGTTGTATGTCCACCATATTTTAGTTTCCCATCCACGGATACATGTAGTATGTCCAGCATATTGTAGTTTCCCAGCCACGGCTACATGTTGTATGTCCACAGTATTTTAGTTTCCCAGCCACGGCTACATGTTGTATGGCCACCATATTTTAGTTTCACAGCCACGGATACATGTTGTATGTCCAGCATATTTAGTTTCACAGCCACGGCTACATGTTGTATGTCCACAGTATTTTAGTTTCCCAGCCATAGCTGCATGTTGTATGGCCACCATATTTTAGTTTCCCAGCCATAGCTGCATGTTGTATGTCCAGCATATTTTAGTTTCCCAGCCACGGATACATGTAGTATGTCCACCATATTTTAGTTTCCCAGCCATAGCTACATGTTGTATGTCCAGCATATTGTAGTTTCCCAGCCACGGATACATGTAGTATGTCCACCATATTTTAGTTTCCCAGCCACGGCTACATGTAGTATGTCCACCATATTTTAGTTTCCCAGCCACGGATACATGTAGTATGTCCAGCATATTTTAGTTTCCCAGCCACGGCTACATGTTGTATGTCCAGCATATTTTAGTTTCCCAGCCACGGATACATGTAGTATGTCCACCATATTTTAGTTTCCCAGCCACGGCTACATGTTGTATGTCCAGCATATTGTAGTTTCCCAGCCACGGCTACATGTTGTATGTCCACCATATTTTAGTTTCCCATCCACGGATACATGTAGTATGTCCAGCATATTGTAGTTTCCCAGCCACGGCTACATGTTGTATGTCCACAGTATTTTAGTTTCCCAGCCACGGCTACATGTTGTATGGCCACCATATTTTAGTTTCACAGCCACGGATACATGTTGTATGTCCAGCATATTTTAGTTTCACAGCCACGGCTACATGTTGTATGTCCACAGTATTTTAGTTTCCCAGCCATAGCTGCATGTTGTATGGCCACCATATTTTAGTTTCCCACACATAATTGTGTTCATGAACCAGATTACTTCGACGTTCATGTCTCGTAGAATTTCAGTATTTTTTTTTCTTCTTAGTCAATGATATTCTAAGAACCTTTCCGTAACATTTTAGCCACGATTCTCTTGTTTGGTTATTTCGAACTGGCCCATGACTCACGTCAATATCTGGCCACACGAAAGATGCATGTTCTCAAAGTTTCTACTCAACGTATATTCTGACAAGGCCCTGACCGTCTTCAACTATGTTTGAGATCTGGACTCGTCAACTGCCAAGGTGAGGGTAAGATTATTCATTTATCCCTCCGTGTATTTGGGCTACAGAACGTTATCGCTCTCTCACATCACAGGTCATGAGCAGGAAATTGCCTGGGGACAGTGTGTTATTTAATTATACTGTCTGCCAACTACCGCTCCAGGCAAGTAAACGGGACATTGATTTGAATTCACTTACTTCCTTTGTGGGTTTCCACACCACTAGCCTTGCATATGTAAATGTTACAATCTTCATTTTCTGGAGGATTAATGATTTCCTCGAGTGAATATACCTGTCCATATGCCGAGCAACCATCTGTTGAATATACAATTGTGTACATCTGTAGCTCAAGTATGCATGTGTTTTATATGAATTTAGGTCTTACTCAGGGAATATACAATTGTGTACATCTTTAGCTCAAGTATGCATGTGTTATATATGAATTTAGGTCTTACCTAGGGAATATACAATTGTGTACATCTTTAGCTCAAGTATCAATCAATCAATCATGTGCCATGCCGGAAAGCGTGGGCGGTCATGACTCGCCATTTCACTAGATCACCAGAGTTGTGGCTCAGTTCAGTGTTCCTGTCTCGTCCATGCCATGTGGCCAAGCCATCCAAGTATTTTCCTCTCGGTCTTCCTCTTGGTCTGTTCCCTTCGATCTTGCCAGTTGTCACTAAGTTCTCTAATCCATTTCTTCTCATAACATGTCCAAACATTTTGACTGTCTACGTCTAATTTCTCTAATCAATTTACGATGTTCATTTGTCTCCTGTAGTACTTGGTCATTGGTTTTTCTGTCTGTCCATGGTACTCTTTGCATTTTCCTCAGAAATCACATTTCTGCAGCCATCAGATGTTTTTCAGCTTGACTGCTGATTGTCCAAGTTTCACATCCATACAAAAGAACAGGCTCTATGTATCCCCTCAAGTGTATATGTGTTATATATGAATTTACTTCTTACCCAGGGAATATTTCACTGCAGGGGCTTCTCTGATACTAATCATCGTCATGTGCCTTGCCAGCTGCCGTAGGCGTTCATGTCTTTCCACAGATCTGGGTCAAATCTGCTGGTGAGATTCTGCCAGACCACCGTCTCAATCCATCCAGTAGCATTTCTATTCTTCTGCCTCTTTTCCCATCGATCCAGCCGTCACGATGTTCATCAATTTCTCTTTTCTCATTACATGACAAAAGAATACAGTTTATCTATGTCTTATTGTTGTATATAGTGCTCTAGTTTCATTAGCCTCTCGCGGGCAATCATTGTTAGTTATCCTGGCAGTCCAAGGTATTCGCGACATTCATCTCAAGAACCACATCTCCATTTCTTTCAAGATTTTCTTAGTGTGTTCATTAATTTAAACGTTTCGCTGTCATACAGCAAAACAGGCTCTAAACAACATTTCAGTATTATCTTTCTCACATTCTGGAATGTGGCTTTTGTCTGACCTATTCGGCTCTTAATCTCTGTCGTGCATCTTCCATGTGATATTATAATTGCCCTTAGGTATTTAGTTATCAACTAGATTCAGCATTTGCCCTTCTATTGTTATTTCACATTTAGGTGTCTTTTTTTCTATGATACAAAATTAATGCCGCGCATATATTATCATTCCCTACAAATGGATCACGAAAATGTAAATCGGTTGTTGCATATACTGGGTTGAGTTGAGTGAACAGGTGACGTCATAGCAGTCGAGCTCATCTTCAACAGCCAGCAAAGAGTCCCAATACTGATGACACCAGTGCCGTCGGTTCCCTTGGACGCTCCCTGACTCACCATTCTCTCTAGACCAGTGGTTCTCAACCGGTGGGGAATCCCCCCCCCCCCCCCAGGGGGAAATTTTAGGGTTTCGGGAGGGGAGATTAAGATTATTTCAAGATGGCGTTAGTACAAGAACCGATTGCTTGGTATTATTTTTCCCTCGATACTTTACGGTTCTGTACTTCTCGCCCTTCTGAAATTCATTTTATAACGTAAGTAGACCTGCAAATGACGTTTTATGTAGATGTCTAGACTTGTTCTAGTATGTTTCTCTCTCTGACTCTCTGCCTCTGTCTCTTTGTTTATGTTTACAAAATTCATGTGACAATGTTTTTTCCTATGCACTGTTGATTAAAGAAAGATGAGTGAATGGAAGGGCCGAATGTAAGACGGGCCTGCGTGCCCAATTTGTTACCCTTTGAAAATAAAGTCTGTTCGGTCGTTCGTTCGTTCGTTTGTCTCTGTCTAACTTTGTCTTTCTTTCTTTCTGCCTTTCTCTCAGTCTCTCTGTCACTCTCTCTCTCTCTCTCTCTCTCTCTCTCTCTCTCTCTCTCTCTCTCTCTCTCCTCTCTCTCTCTCTCTCTCTCTCTCTCTCTCTCTCTCTCTGTGGTTGTTTCTTCGTCTCTCTCTCTCTCTTTAAACAATAATATTAGGCTTTAGCTAGAGCACCTTGTCTAGCAGATTCCATGCCTCGCCTTCTAGGATGTTTAATAATAATTAAACCATTCTAAAATCTACAGTAACACATAATTAACGCTTAATATGGTGTGGGGTGAGAGTGCGAGAGGAAGCTGTCCTGCAATGTTAACATGTTCAAATCTCCTGCTAGCCTTCATCAGCAAACAAATGCATGCTTGCAAACACGACATATAGAACAGGAGAAGATCCTCCGGTGACTAGATTAAATTAATCTGGTCAACGGAGGGTCTTCTCCTGTATTATATGTTGTGTTTCGTGAATATATTTGTTTGCTAGTTTAGTTTAGTCGATGGATCAACATCACGGCACACGGTTGCAACCCATAAGTGCTCCGTTCTCCTCCTAACTCAAACCTGAGTCTGGAGAAGCTCAGCTCAGTGCACGAACTCCGTAGCACCGGCGAGGATCCTGAAATACTTTGGGTAGCTTTTTAACTCGAAAGTTTGCCCGGGCAGCGCCGTTAGGCTACTCTTTTTCGATTTTTTTACGTGCGCAACAATACACACGGGCGTCCGATCTCACTACCCAGAGACCAGGGGAAAGTTTGTTACTAGGGGTACACGAGAACAAATTCCGGTTATCGCCGGGGCTTGAACCCGGGACCTCCAGCACTCGAGCGGGACACCATACCTCGAGACCACGCAGCCCCCCTAAATTTGTTTGCTGATGAAGGTTAATCGCCGCAATGTCCTGCGTGTGTCTAATTCTGTTCTGTAAAGTTCATTACTTTGTGTTATTTTATATTGTTTATATTTCAACAGCTTTACCGCAGTTCCACCAAATTGTATTCATATTTTACTTCGTGCTGCGAATGTCGTGGATTCATTTCCTGCTCGGTGATTCTGTCATGACTGCAATGTTTTCTCAGAATTCTGGAGACTAAGGAGTTTGTGCTCTTTACGATGATTTTTCTTCAGCCGTAATTGGTTAGAAATACGTGTAATGAAGTCGAGATTTTAGCCTTTGATTTAACTCCTCTCCCACCCCCACCCCCCACCTCGTCTTCCCATTTTACTGCTCTATAATTTAGAAGAATTATTATTTGCTTACGAGGTACGTCATCAGAGATGGACGATTCTTGAACAGCAAAGCAGCCGAACAAGACAGCCAGAGACGTCAGCGAACCAACCTGCTGGTATGTGTATGCATAAATATATATCTATATATAAATATATATACTTGAGGAAATGTAAAGGCTATTAGAAATGGGCAGGTAGAGTTACTAATTATATATTAAGGTTAATGACTCATAGATAACTGTGGCAGTGCAATGAAGACTCCGACTGCTGATTCTATTGTGGCCAGGTGAGTTTTTAGTCTCTAGAATATTGAGGTGGGTAAATACTTCGGTGATTATCTTGTTAGAAGGAATGTTCCTGGGCATTTATTCTCACAAAATGATATAGAGAAATAAAGAGTGAGAGAGAGAGAGAGAGAGAGAGAGAGAGAGAGAGAGAGAGAGAGAGAGAGAGAGAGGAGAGAGAGAGAGAGAGAGAGCAGACAGACAGACAGACAGACAGACAGACAGACAGACAGACCAGACAGACAGACAGACAGGTAGAGAAAAAGAGATACTGAGACACACACACAGACATAGACATATAGAGACAGAGAGAAACTGTGAGAGACAGAAAGAGACAGTGAAAGTCTTCTTCTTCTTCTTCTGCGTTCATCCGGATTTTTTTTTTTTCGAATGTGACTGCGTTGTGCCTGTTTACAGCAGAGCTGCATTCTTGCGCCGTTAGGCAGACACATCCGACTTCTGCGGGCATTTGTTGACCGGGTTAACCTTCCCGGGGGTTTCTTAGGACGTTTGAATCTCACTGTTGTGGTGTTATCCCCCATCCTAGCTGGCCCATATAGAACAGCCAAAGACATCCTGGTCAACCCTCAAGGGAAGGCAGGGGCAGACCATGGGCATTCCCCGCCATCCAAGGAGGCTTCCATACTTGCAGAGCCATCACACAGCGCTCTGGTACTGGGCTCACCCAAGGAATCGTCACGTCCTGCACATGGCTGCTTAGCCTCACTTCCGTATATTGGGCCTTCCGTTCACCATAGGCTGTTCCTCCGGAAACCAGAAGAATGCAGTCTGCAGATGACATCCACACAGTGAGCTTTCGATTAAGACTTTCCACATAATGGATTTGCTATCCAAGCAATATTCCATTTCGTGCCACTAGGACACTTTTTCCACCTTTTATGAAGCCCACACAGTGAGCTTTCGATTCGGACTTTTCACGTAATGGATTTGCTATCCAAGCAATATTCCATTTCGTGTCACTAGGACACTTTTTCCACCTTTTACGAAGCCCACACAGTGAGCTTTTGATTCGGACTTTCCACGTAATGGATGTGCTATCCAAGCAATATTCCATTTCATGCCTCTGGGACGCTTTTGTAACCGACATACCTGTGGTATGAAGTGTGGCAGTCTAAATACATCTTCATGCACCTTTAGATGTCAACCTGAATGTAGTTAAAGTACGCTGTAGTCAACTTGAGCTTGTTGATATCTCCATAGAGCTTGACCTCAAATGAAGCAGGCGTGGGCCAAAATATCTTTCTCTGTTCTGCATATATTGGGCACTCCTGCAGCAAATGTTTAGCTGTCATTTTACCAGTTCCACAATTACATTCATCGGTATCTCCTATCTTTAGTTTATTGAACAAGTGGTGTTTCAGCCTGTTATGTCCTGTGCGGAGTCTGAAGATTGCTACTTGTTCTCTTCGGTCGAGTTTGTAATATGCATCATTCTTCTGGTGGCCTGGATGCTCTGATTCCCATTTGGTTCTATAAGTGCTTTTTATAAACCTTTTTGCCTCATTATAAGTTATGTCTATGTCAGGCTGTGGTAATCGTCCACCCTCTTTTGCTAGTCTGTCAGCCTCTTCATTTCCAGGTATACTGCAATGTGATGGGATCCACTGTATTACAACTTTTTTGGATTTCTGGCATAGACCATGGAGTGCTGCTCTTAGGTCAGCTAGTTCTGTGCTGTTTTTGCTCTTCAGTATTGAGACAGCTGACTTTGCATCTGTGAAGATAGCTATTTGCTTCTCTTTATTTTCCTCCATCAAGAGCATTTCTGCTGCAGTTTTCAAAGCCTCTACCTCCGCTTTGAAGTTACTTGAAAATTTTCCAGTTGCCACTGACTGTGTTTTTATCACTCCATTTTTTAAATTAAGGAGAATTCCTCCTCCTCCATTTTTAATTGAATCTTTGGACTGATCCATCTGTATATGCATGGGTCCAATTGCTGCTTGGGTAATGTTCTTTTATGTAGTTGAGGGTTATTTTACTTCTTTCGGTTTCATTCTGAGTGTTCTTTTTCTCAATACCAGGAATGTTTTCTATCATCTCAGGCAGTTGCTGCTGTCTCCAAGCTGGGAAGTTGTGTGCATTGTAAATGGGCTTGACTGTTGATATGTTAAGTATGGGATCTGCCCTAATCTTTCGTTTTGCAGTTTCTACAAAGTTGCTACGTTTCAGTCTTCCTTTTCCAAAACCATTAAACCTGTTATACATAGGGTGGTCTGTCAATCTTCTAAATTTTTCTGCTTGTTGCTGGGCTCTGCTATCTCTTCTGTCCTGCATTGGTTGTAAACAAGTGATCTTTTCTAGTTCATTAATAGGCGTTGTCTTCAGGCTTCCAGTTATGATTCGCATTCCTTGGTTTTGGACTCTACTTATTTTGTTAAAGTTTGACTTAGCTGCTGTTGCCCAAGCTGCAATGCCATATTCCAGTACTGGCCTCACCCGTCCAGTATATAACTTCTTGAGAACTTTCTCATCTGCTCCCCACGTTGTACCAGCAAGCTTTTTCATGATTGCCATTCTCTGCCTTGCTCTTGTTCGATTTTTCTCAACCTGTGTCTTCCATGTCAGGCGACGATCAAAGGTGACTCCTAGATAGTTTGGATTTTCTTCATGGCGCAATATTTTTCCATTCAATACCAGCTTAGGTTGCTGAGTTTTATTTGAGAGGGAGAACACTGTGCATGTTGTTTTCTCCTCACTTATCTTCACTAGCCATGATTTTGACCAGTCCTCTAGCGCTAATAAGGCTTGCTGTATTCTGCTGTTAGCTGTACTAATATATTCTTCAGATGTCCATATGGCTAGGTCATCTGCAAAGGAGGATGTGTGTACTCTGGCTGGAAAATTTTCTGTGATGTCATTTATATATGCTAGGAATAATGTTGGTGAAAGAACTCCTCCTTGGGGGACACCTTGCTCCAACAGCATCATTTTGCTGGTTTGTCCTTGTACTTTTGTCCTGGCAGTTCTGTTCTCAAGGTAGTGGCTGATCCATTTATACATTTTTCCACAAACATGCATTTTTTGCAGTTTTACTTTCAGTCCTTCCTTCCATACTTTATCAAATGCTTTTTCTAAATCTATCCAGACCGCTAGTGTGTGCTTTTTCTCTTGGAAGGCATCCTCTATTTCCTGAGCTATATAGGTTATTTGATCTTCAGTGGATCTGTACTTTCTGAATCCTGCTTGGTGTGGTGTTAAGAGTTTGTTTTCTTCCAGATGCCATGTTAGCCTGCCATTGATAATTCGTTCCATTAATTTTCCTACACAGCTAAGTAGACTGATAGGTCGATAGACATTTGGTTCTTCCAGGTCTTTTCCTTTCTTTGGGACTGGTATTAGTATAGCTTCCTTCCTTGCCTGTGGGACTATTCCTCTCTTCCAGCTGTTATTTAGGACTGCTAGTAGTTTCTTCTTTGCCTTGGTGCCTAGTCCTATTAGCATTTCATTTGTGATTCCATCCTTTCCTGGTGATTTCTTCTTTTTTAGGGTATTCATTGCCTGTTCCATTTCTTCCATTGTTAGATTTGCCATCATATATTCTGCTGCTGTCTCTGTATTACTATGATGTATCTGTTTGTCTTTGATTGCTCTCTTCTGTTCGGTTGTAATATCAATGTGATTTGCATTTGCTTAGTGTTCCATTAGTGCATTTGCAGCCTTTTTTTCCTGTAAGCAAGGCATTTCCTTGTTTAATTATTATTTGTTTGTTTCTAGGTCCTTCATTGTTCATGGCTTTCACTAGTGTCCATAGTTTGTTTCCATCCCTGTCAAAATTCAGGTTTTCTGTTTTTTCCCTCCAACAATCTCTCGTTGTTTGATTTACTGTTCTTTTATATTTTGCTGAGATGGCTTTGAGAGAGATGTTCGCTTCAATTGTTTGTTCTCTCTCTCTCTCTCTCTCTCTCTCTCTCTCTCTCTCTCTCTCTCTCTCTCTCTCTCTCTCTCTCTCTCTCTCTCTCTCTCTCTCTCTCTCTCTGCTGTCTTCCTGGCATCTTCAACTTTGTCCTCCAAACTTTGTAGTTCTTCAGTCCAGTATGGTTTGTAATTTTTCCTCGCTCCTCTAGGAATGGACTCAGTGGCTGCCTGTATTATCGCTCTGTTTAGACTTTCCACCATTTGCTTTCTGTTGCCATATCGTGTATTTATGTTTTCACAATATTTGTCTGTTAGTATGGCAAATCTGTCCCAATCTGCTCGTTTGTAATTCCAGCGGGGCAAGGGCTTTTGCTCCTGTGGAACATACTCCATATTCATTACAAGCTTGATTGGTCTGTGGTCACTACCTGCTAATTGGTCCAGCACATGGCGATCGATTTTTGTGGAGGATGTCTCCTGTGCAGAAAGCTAAGTCTGGAGTAGAAGTGGTAAGCCATCTTCTGGAGAAGAAGCTCGGTGTATCATCCGCTTTGTTGAGTAGATGGAGATTTGAGTCTATTTCTCAGTCCTCCAATTCATTTCCTCTTTTGTCAGTATCTGGGTATCCCCATCTTTCTGAACGGCTATTAAAGTCTCCGACAATAATGCAGTTTGTGTCAGTTATTTCCATGTTTGAGAGTGTAAGGTCCTTATCTGCTGGGCTATACACATTGTAGATTCTTATTTTCACGTCCTTTATCATTATATCAACACCTATAATTTCCGTTTGGTTGTCAGAGATCACAGATACTTCGCTGCAAGGTATTGTATTTCGTGTAAGTATTAGAACTCCTCCTTTCTGTCCTTCGCGGTCGAAACGTGTGGCCTGATATCCTCTGACTGAGAATTTGTGATTGGCGTTGAGGTGTGTCTCTTGAATGCATGCCACATCTATTCTATCTTTATGAAGACGCTGTGTTAGGGAGTCTTTCTTCTTGTAAACTCCTTCGGCATTCCACTTTAGTATGTTGAGTGTCCGGGGTATTTGGTCAATAGCTCTTAACCTACTCCTCTGTGCCTTGACTCCACAGCACAGGGGAAGGTGACCACCAGTAGTCATGGGTGGACCCCCTCGAGGCAGGGGGCCCGGCACTATCGCCGCCTGATGGGACTTCACGGGATTAGCACCATAACGATTAATTTTGATATGTGACATCATGAATTAAGTTACGTTGCACTGCTTTGTCAAGCCTGTGGCTCAGTACATCCGATTTCGACAAGCATATTCGGGATGCTTTCCCTAGCCTTTGACTGTCCCCAGTCTACCTACAAGGCAGCAGGTTTTACGTTACACTGCTTTGTCAAGCCTGTGGCTCAGTACATCCGATTTTGACAAGCATGTATTTGGGGTGCTATCCCTAGCCTTTGACTGTCCCCAGTCTACCTACAAGGCAGCAGGTTTGTGTGTCTCTTCGTCTGGTCCCTCTCCCTTGACCTGTCCGACATGGGTGGCCCTACCAGTAGCTGTGCTACCGTCGGCATAGCTCTTGGGGTCATTGGGACGCACAAGCCCCTCTACCTCGTCACGGTGGACGCACGGCAGAGGGAGGGGGGGGGGCTCATGTCTTACAGAGGCATAATGGACGAAATAAGATTTTCTGAAAGAAAAATTGTGCGAGATGTGCCGATTATTTTTTAAACTCTTCTAAGAGTTGCAGGCAAGCAACAACAAACATTTGCTTGGAAATTTACCTTCAGTCTAACTAGCGAGATCACTATGATAATTTAATTCCAATAAAGTGAAAGCACCTGCTGTAAATTTATTTCAAATTTGGTACAAATTTTACTGCAATATGCCTATGAAGACAATTTGATTTCACAAGGCCATGAGTGTACCCGTGTTTCAATCATGAAAGACTTCCACAAGAGACGATAAATCTGCACACAATCAATATCCATGGATGTCAATCACGTTTATAAAAAAAAAAAAAATGTTGCATATCCCTTATAGGACGTTGCAGTCAACACCAACATTTTTTAGCTGTCGGTGTTGGTGGCAAGATTACGTTCAGTAGTTTGCCACTGCTTTCTGAACGACCTGCTCACATACCCCTAAGTAACCAATGCGACGTGATCCACTGCCGATTCTTGTGCAGCTGTGTTCCTCACGCGGATATACAGGATTATGGAGAAAACACTTTGTGAGGAATATCGTACCCCACAAGTAAGCGATAAAGTCCCTGAAACTAAAGGGATACGTTCCATTCCAGATAGAAAAGGAGAGAAAGTAGAAAGACTGTTGTGTGTGCAGTGACTGAAAAATTCCTGGAGGGCGGAAGCGAGCCCGGTCAATGTGCAACAAATGTCAAAAGGGCCTTCTTGGTTGTTGTTTTTTTTTAACCATAAGTGTTTAAAAAATTCTAAAGTAGTGTAGGTATTCAATGAGGAAATTTTAGGGGAGTACCATTCTTTTTTTTTAATATTTAGTACCAATCCACAGTGGTGTGAAAGATTTTATTTTTCACAAAATACAAATGAAGTCACCAAATTTGCATGAACATGAACAAAACCACTTCAATCATACACAGAAATAATCTTTACTCAATCCTCTTAAGAATATATATATACTTTTATATACATATATAGGGTTCTAATTTTTTTTGAATTTTCAAAATTGTCACACTACTAGTACTACCTACTGACTGGTACCCATCCCATGAGTGGGTCGACCTGGTCAATCCTCTAGGTATTTTTTTTTAATAAATATTTTTAAAATACAATTATGGAAATGTAACCTACATTTTTGTGGCACCAAGAAAAGAATTTTGTAAATTTAACTAAGAATCATCACGTAATGTCACGAGAACTGGAAAAAATAAAAAGTGATTGTGAAAGACAATTCTAAAAAAAACTATTTAAAAAGGGCGGTGGGAATGATCGTCCACGTTTTCATTTTAAACGAAATGTGCACAAATGACTTCAACATCGTGATCGTGATAGTATCGATCATTACTATAACAAAGCTAACGAAGAAAACTTAACGGTAACTGAAAATTATAAAAACAATTTACTGATATAAACGGATGTCAAGATCTCCAATAAGACCTTACAGAGGTAAGGAGAGTAAACACAAGTCTAGTAGGGAGACACCAGACAGGAGAGACACCAAGCACTATAAATAGCCTCACAAGGAGACACATTTGTGTCAGACCAGGGGCCAATGCGTACAGCTGAGCGAGGGCTTTCCCCAAGCCATTGGGAAGCTTGTCCTTGCGAGTAACCGTGAAGTGCCCGGTTACTCGAGCTCACAAGGCCAGCGTGCTTGCGAGACCATGCACGCAATAATAGCTACTGCACGGAGAGGAAGTGTCCGTGCTTGTCCACGCAATGTGTAGCGTGTGGACAGACCCCGACTGGAGACGGTAGAGAGCAGACGTATCCTTAACAAATGCTATAGTTTCTAGGCAATAGGCAAACATTAGGCTATTCATTTAGATTGTGATTTCGAGCATCATTTCTCACCACTTCATTACATTCATGTTGTATAATGATGATGAAGTATAACGCTCGCAGAGCCATTCGAATGTCGGCTCTAAATAAATTGCATTCCTTTCGCAAATGTCACGAGTTGTTATTTCGTGCGGTGCGAAAGTAGGGGAGTCCTGAGAATCTGCAGCGAACAAGTCGCTGACAGGCAGGACCCCAATTGGTGTCAGAAAACAGTGAACCAACGCCAACACCAGCAAATCAATTGGTGTCAGAACACAGTGAACCAACGCCAACACCAGCAAATCAATTGGTGTCAGAACACAGTGAACCAACGCCAGCAAAGCAATTGGTGTCAGAATACAGTTAACCAACGCTAGCAGAGCAGTCATAGCAGGCATTTGTTGTAATATTCAACGAAAAATTAACGCCAGCAGGCAAGTGGTGTTATAAACCACTAAACCAACGCCAGCTATCGATTGGTATTAGAAAGTTCTGAACCAGCATCAGTTCATTGCACGATTCAACATCATTGTTGTGTGATATATTTCAAAGTAATGCAAATTTGTTTCAATATATGACATAAATAATTTTCTTTGGTAAATTATACGATCACCAATTTGTGGAGGGTGAACCACAATTGAGCCAAATTAAATCGGTAAAGTGTGAAATTCTACCAATATTAATTAGAAAGTGTGTTATTATACTAAAAGCAATTGAAATGTATACAATCATCAGTGAACATTACCATCGTAACCACCGTGTACATTTCATTGTGTGTGATACAGCCATCAATGTCACCATTCTACGAAGTCAGTAAATAGATTAGCGACGAACTGCAGCCTAGAACTAAGTTACACCATAGTCAGAAAGTGAAGACAAGACGACATCGACTGTCATACGACGAATCATATCACTTATCATCTAACAATCATTCAGACGATCATATCATCCATCCATTAATACCATTTATCACTATCTGTCACATTTTTTCATTCATCATTCGCATGAAATATAAGCTTGTATTGACAACATAAGCGTGTGTCTAATTTTTGCTGCTCTACTAAACAGAAGCAGCCATTGTGTTATCAAGTCAAATCATTTTCTAAGTGTGAAAGACAGCGGTGGAACATCCCAAGTACCGTACTTTCCAAAGAATTAGATGAGTATATTTTCCGAATATTTTGGTATGCTCTAACTTAATCATGCATCTTCTTTTTCAGTAAAAGATGTACACTTACTAACACATTATTATAAACTATTGTGTAAATATTATTGTATTATCATTTTGAACTAACATTACGCCACAAAATGGCGTCACTAAATGAATGTATCCAGGCGGGCATCGCAATGGGCCATACTGGTGAAAAATTAGAAAAGTGGGCGGATCAAAAATATAGAGAAGAAACAGAAAGGAAAATTGCTCTACAGAGAGAAGAAACAGAGAGAAAAGCTGCTCTTGACAGAGATGAAAGAGCATTAGAAAGGCAACATCAAAAAGAAATGAAATAGATCGAAGAAGTCACCAAACAAAAGCAAATACAATTAGAGTCAGAGACTAAACTAAAGATGAAAGAAATGGAGGTAGATTCTAACATACAAATAGCCTCTAGCAAACAAAAGAGCCAAGAAGAACAGAACAAATTTAGTAAGTACAAGGGCCTTATCAAACCATACAGTGTAGGTGATTCTATTAGCGCATGGACTGAAAACATAGAATTCCAACTAAAAACACAGAAAATACCTTTAGATGATTGGGCAATGATTTACATGAGGAACCTGAGTGGAGAGCCTTTAAAAGTAATAGAAACTATACCTACAGAGCTTAGAAACAATTATCAGTACATACACGATAGGATAATGCAACATTTTCTTTTAGACGCTACTGGGTACCAAATTCAATTCTCACAGATTAAGCCAAAAGCAACTGAAACCTTCTTAGACTACATCTCTAACGTGCAGAGCACATTTAAAAAGTGGACTAGAGCTGCTAAAGTAGGTAACAACTACGAAAAACTAGAAGAGCTGATGGTAATGGACAAGGTGATTTCTACCGTTCCTACCCCTTTTGCAAAGTTCTTACAACAGTCAGATATTGAGTCCATTCAGCAATTAGAGATAGGGGGGTCAGCTTATTTTTCATCTAATCGGGACATATTTAAAACTACATCACATGACACAGAAATTACAGCTTTTGCAAATAAAGTTCCTGATAGATCTTACAACCAGAAAGATTACCGTAAGAAGGACAAACCATATCAGAAACCACCTCGATGTAATTATTGCAATCTTTTTCATCCGACTTACTTGATGTGTGATAAGAACCCCACATATCCGTCACACTTAGAAGCAGTGTTAAAGAAGCAAGAAAGCAGAAGATCATCCTTTAAACGGGCTGTCAAATGTTATTTTTGTTCAAGTTATGGCCATTATAGCAATAAATGTATGGGGAGACAGAGAATGAAGGCAAATAATGCAGCACTCATCGATACATCATCAGACGATGAGAGTGACATTGATCCGGAACTTGTGAATGTGTTGCCAACGAGTGAATGTCAGAGTGTAGCATCAGTAACAGATATTTTAGACTTTAAGAATTGTAAAGTATGCCATCAGTTTCATGCGGAGGGTAAATTGGAATGTGGGCACATAATACATTGTTCAAATGAAGATGCTAACGCAGCGTGTGCCTCCAGAGGTAAACTTAAGTTCTACGATGCACTGGTCAATGGGCAACCATGCCAATGTTTAGTTGATAGCGGGAGCACTCTACTGGGTTTAAGGAGAGAACTTGCTAGACCAGAAGATTATACGGGTGAATTTGTCAAATGCCGTACTTTCTCTGGAACCATCGAGAAATATCCACTGGCAAAAGCGCATATCAATACCCCGTTCCTTACCGGCACATTTACGTGCGCTATCCTGCAAGATCCATGCACTGATCTTATTTTAGGGTGCCTAGATGCATTGAAAGAATGTACAGAAAACGACATAAGAACCTGGAAAGACACACACATGGCCAACGCTGTAACTAAGTCAGATACAGAAACAAACTATACTGACTTACAAAACGAAATGCTACAGCTATTAACACCAAGTGGTGCAGATACCAACACTACTCGACAAAAACTGATCGAGGCACAAAGCACTGACCAAATAATCACACCTTATTTTAACTTGTTGTGTGAGCGAAAGAAAGTGTCTAAAAATGCTTCCTGGTACTTTAGAAAATTTAACGGAATTCTCATGCGTTATTACACATATAATAACTTAACGGTAACTGAAAATTATAAAAACAATTTACTGATATAAACGGACTCACTTTTAAGTCTTAACGAGACACGAAACGTAAGACACGCTGCTGCAATATCGTACAGTAGAAAAGCGACAGTGAAAGTGATACACAGACAGGGAGACACATACAGAGAGACACAGACAAACAGAGATATAGAGTACAGAGAGATAGAGAGTGAGACGAAGAGACAGAGAGTGAGTGAGACAGACAAAGAGAAACAGAGATAGCTAGACATGATGAGGCAATGGGAGCAGTAGAGACAGCGATACAGAGAGACCAACAGATGGACATACATACAGAGGGACACAGATTGGCAGAGAGAGAGAGAAAGATAGAGAGAGAGAGAGTAGATATAGAAAAAGACAGAGAACGCCAGACTTTGAGAGTCAGACATATAGTGAGAAAGAGAGACACAGAAATAGACGATGACAGACAAACATACAGAAATAGAGACCCAGCGACTGGCCTAGAGAAGCAACGAGAGACAGTTGGAAAGAGAGAGACGCATAGACATTGAGAAATAGACAGATATACGGCGAGGTAGAAAATCACAAGTGAGCAGAGAAAGACATAGACAGACAGAGAGAGCTAGGGAGGGAGAGACATAGAGTATAATAAGACATATAGAGACGCAGAGATAGACAGATTTAGAGACAGACAGAGAGTCGCAGAGTCAGTAAACATAATAATATGAAAGATGAGCATACAAAACATTGCGTAGCATGGTTTGTGACATATTCACCTTCCTATATGAGCGTCAATTCACACACATACACATATATCAAGATATACATAAATATTTGCTTGCATAGATAGGCAATCAGTCAATCATCTTTTGCACATCAGTTATCTATTATGTGTGTTATATTCACATAGAAAAATAGGTAATAGCATGATATATGACAAACATACTTTCCTGCATGCACACATTCATACGCATATACACACATACACATACACGAAGACATACATAAATACAAGTTAACACATAAACACCCACACTCACCATCCCTCCCCACACACCAGTTACACACACAGTCACACAGCCACACAAGCATACACCCACACACATACTCTCAAACACACACCCACTCACAACCACAAACACACTTTCATGCATACACACACACACACACACACACACACACAGAGAGAGAGAGAGAGAGAGAGAGAGAGAGAGAGAGAGAGAGAGAGAGAGAGAGAGAGAGAGACTTACCCACACATAATCACAAACACACTAACAAAGATTCACTCATACCTACATTCATATGTTGTCTCTCTCTTTCTTACACGCACATACGCAATCGCACACACGCCCATATATATTAACGCTATATATAGAGGAAATATATATATATTAGCTATCTAATATATAGAAGACCTATATATATATATATATATATATATATATATATATATATATATATATATATATATATATATATATATCGGTCTCTGTGGCTAAGGGCTTGCGAACGCGGTTTGTGAGCCCGTATACTCGGGTTTGAAACACAGCGGTACTGGTTTTTATCGAAAAAGGTATAGGAGCCGGTCGTTCAGAAAGCAATGGCAAACTACTGAACGTAAACTTTGCACAGGAGTCACGAACAGCGAAAATGATGGGGTTGACTTCTACGTCCTGTGAAGGACATGCAACTAATTTTTATTTAAGCTACACACACACACACACACACACACACACACACACACACACACACAACACACACACACAAATCACACATGCACACAGACGCTTGTACACAAACATTCACACAAACATACACCAACTCACATACTTTCACACACTCACATATAAGCTGACATCTATTATGAGCATCCACACAACAATGGAAATATACAACTTTGTACATTGTTACGTATGTTCATGTAAATACAGTATGATATTAATAGGTAAAACCCGTGTTCCACCCACCCGCCCACATACCCCTACCACTCACACATACTCCTCCCACACACACACATCCCCCACTAACTCACACACACACACACATCCCTCACCCACTCACAAATCATACACCCATACCCAAACACACCAATCCAAACACACATCCGCTCCCACACATCCCTCACCCACCCACATATTCCCCACCCACACACGCCCCATCCATACACACATCCCTCCACACACTCATACAACTCCCCACCCACCCACTCACACATTCCCCACACACACACACACACACATCCCCCACCCGCACACATCTCATATAATCAGTATGAGATAAATAGATTTTTAAAGAAGCTTATATACTTTACATGTTGGATTCAGGTGGCAGTATACATAATAGTACGGACACTGGAGCACACACAAAAATATGTAATAGTTTGTTTTGTAACAAACATACAGAAGCAGGAGGAGAAGAAGGAGGAGCAGCAGAGAGACATGCTGATAGAGAGAGGCAGAAACAGACAGATAAAGACAGAGAGGCCGACATAGGGAGTGATAGAGAAAGACAGACAGAGAGAGACTGAGATAGATATGTAGACAGGGAGAGGTATGGGGATACTTAGAGAGAGAAAGCGAGATAACCAGAAAGAGACAGAGAGAGACAGGCAACAGATAAAGAGACAGATGAAGTGTACAATGACAAAGAGATAGTGAGATAGCAGACAGACAGACAAAAATAGATTCATAAAGATAGACAAAGGGGTAAGAGAAATCAACAGAGACAGACGAGATAGAATGCACGTAAAGTGAGGATACCGGTTATGTTTGGTTCAGTTTAACATTTACCATGATTGCTAATCTGTATGGCAGCAGTTCTCTTCCACAAATGGCACTGGTATACGTGTCAGCTAGCACAATAAGTACCTGAAACGAATGGCGTTTGTGGCTGTTTGCAGTAAAGAATTATTTAGACTTACAAATGGACGGCAAGTAATACATGTTGACGTGTCTCTAACTACCAATCGGCTCCAGCCATCTACGCTTCACGTGACTTCTAGCAACCAATCATTAACTGACAACTAGCTTTCCCAAAGAAACAATACACCAGAAATGTCACTAACATTTACCTGTGGATACATGGATACATAGAGAACCGAGCAGTTAGATCAATAAAATAATGGATACAACCCAGATGATAGATTGATAGACGAATGGATAGACAACCCAGATGATAGATTGATAGACGAATGGATATATAACCCAGATGATATATTGATAGACGACTGGATATTAATCCAGATGATAGATTGATAGACGAATTGACAGACAACCCAGATGATGGAATGACAGCTGGAAGGATAGACAATCCAGATAATAGATTGATAGACGAATGGATAGACAACCCGTATGATAAATTGATAGACAACCCGTATGATAAATTGATCGGAAAATGGATAGACAACCCATATGATATATTGATAGATGAATGGAAAGAAAACCCTGATGATAGATTGATAGCCGACTGGATATAACCAAGATGATAGATTGATATACGTATGGATACAACCCAGTTGATAGATTGATAGATAAATGGATAGACAACCCAGATGATAGATTGAAAGACGAATGGATAGACAACCCAGATGATAGATTGATTGACGAATGTATAGACAACGCAGATGATAGATTGATATAAGAAGAGATAAAAAATCTGAAAATAGAAAAGATGATAGACTAATAGGTGTATGGATAGAAAATCCGATTATTAGACGGATAGATGGAAGTATAGTCAATCCAGATGATAGAATGACAGATGTGAACACACAAATACATGATACTTTCCTAAAGTGCACAAGAAACTATCTACCACAGACAGAGATACCCTGGACACAGAACTCACGCTGAAAGACATCACATGTCATGCATTGAATCAAACGAACAAAGACAAGACAACAGGACAAGATGGTTTGGCAGTCGAGTTCTATCAACATGTCGTCTCTATACTAGGTATTTCTAACAATTTATCAAGAGGCTTTTGACAACAACAAAATCTCCCTGACACCTGCAATATGTCCTACCTAACACTCATCGCTAAAAGTACTTCAGACAAGACACAACTGGACAATTACAGACCAATCTCCCTACTCAACACAGAATATAAAATACCCACTATAACAAATAGGCTTAAACATGCTATCATCATCATGTGTCATGTCGATAGACGTGGGTGATCATGTTTCGCCATCTCTCACGATCACCAAGGTCGTGGTTTAGCTCCGTGTTCATGTCTCGACTATGCCATATGGCCAAATCATCCATATATTTACTTCTCTGCCTTCCCCTTGTTCTTTTCACCTCAATCGTGCCAGTTGTCACCAAGATTTCTAGTTTATTTCTTCTCATAAAGTGTCCAAAACACTGTGACTGTCTGCGTATAATTTTTTGATCAGTAGTAAACAGGTTTGTTCACATTTAGAAAGTGTGTTGGCATAGATGTAAAACGTAATAGGAGATGGAATACACGAGGTATTATGTACGTGAGTAATTTGTTGATGTGTGTAGTGTATCATTGTAAGAGGAAGAGTACTTAACTGGTGGTATAATAGAGCAGGACACCATCATGTGTAGCATCGGACAGTTGTTCTTTGTGTTCATAGCAGTAAATATAGCAATTGTAGTATATTTGGTGATGTGGTGATGTAGCAGTAAATAGAGCAATTGTAGTGTATTTGGCTATGCGATGATGTAGCAGTAAATAGTTAGTTAGTTAGTTAGTCGACAGATCATCCTCCTTGCACATCGAACCATCCAGTCCATAAGTGCTCGGATCCCCTCCTCAGCAAATCCCGCAGCGTGTAGCGGCTAACGACGCCAGTTCTGTGTTGGTTTATCAATCTTCTTTGGCTTCCTGCATAGTGTTCTTGTTTGGCCACCCCTCTTTTAATTTGCTGTTCTCGCAGTCTGGCCATGGTTGTAGATTCACAGTCATCACTTGGTTCTCGCAAAAGTCTTACTTCTCGTAGAGCATTCAGAATGTCAGCCTGGTCCATGGCGCGTCCGCCCTCCACAGTAGCCTCACCTGCGAGCTTGTCAGCCCGCTCATTTCCTTGTACTCCCGCATGCCCTGGCACGAAGATGAAACTAATCTTTGCCAGCCGAGACCGCTCCAGAGGCAGCAACCATTCTCTTCGGATCGACCCCTCCTCTATCCTCTTGATCATGTTCATTGAGTCGCTAAGGAAACAAGCCCTAGTGAATGTCTGTGTCTCGAGCCATGTTATTGCTTTACTTACTGCCATGACTTCCATAGTCAGGCTACTTGTGGTTTCAGTGAAAGCACCAGAGTCCTCCTTCACAATTCTCCCTCCGGCCCGAGCTGTAAAGGCCCATGAGCTTCTCACATGTCGGACGACCGACCCATCTGTGTAGATGACCGCATCACCGTCTAGCGAATTCTCGAAAATCAACGCTTGTACTTCAGCCTCCACAGCAGCCGGATTTTCTTGTCTGCATTTTCTATCTAGTTGGATGCAAACTGAAAAGGATGTGCAGAAATCTGTTGGCACTTGCACCCACTCCTCGCCAGGTTCTAAGTCCTCAAGTGAACACACCTGTTAAGAATGTCTTCGGCTTGACCCATCCATGACCGCCCTCTTTTTAACCTGCTGCCCTTCACCTTCCTAATTTCACTATGCAGTGGATGTTGTGTGTTTGCGTTAACTCTGAGGTAGGCGCGTGCCCTGCAAGCTTGTATTCTCTCTTCAATGGTTGGAAAATCAAGAAGGTAGCGCATCGCCCTGCATGCTGTATCTCTTGTACATCCAAGAATAATGCGCATAGCTTCATTCTGTATCCTTTCCATCCTTTCTATCTGCTTACGGCTGAGAGTCAGGATTGCCATTGCATACTCCAAAACAGACATGACCAGCCCCTCGTTCAGAAGACATAGATGGCGCTGCTCACAGTTTGCTGCCGCCATCACCCGCATCGCAGCCAAACCCCGATTGGCCTTTGATATCACCTGGTCCATGTGCACATTATAAGCAAGGCTTCGATCAAACCGTATCCCCAGGTAATTCATTGCCTGCGCTCTTTCCACCGTCTCTGAACACAGCATTATAGTTGGTGTTGGAGTGTTGACAATATGATTATTCAACGAGAACCAAGTCACTGTTGCCTTTGTTGGGTTGACCATTGCCCCAGCTTCATCACACCAAGTACTTATGCGTTTGAGTTCGGTTTGTAGTTCCACAGCAACCTGCTCTCTATCCTTACCCTGACGATACACTAAAACATCATCGGCATACGACAATGTCCTGCCAGGTCCAGTGATCTGCTCACTGGTGATTCTCACTGTGTAGGCGTTGAACAGTACCGGAGATAATGGTGATCCATGTGGTAGGCCAGGATATATTGTTGTTGGTTCCGAAGTCCAACTGCCACATCTAAAAACTACTTTCCGTTGGAAGAGGGCTGCAGCGATCCAACTAAGGAGGAATGGACTTACTTTTAGTTCAAGAAGCTGAAGCATTAAAAAATCCAATGGTACTCTATTGTATGCGTCCTCAAGATCAATCGCTGCAGCAAAGGTTTCAATGCCTGAGTGGAAACCTTCATAGACATCATGGGCAAAGACTGCTGCATTGGTCCAGGTTTCTCTTTTTGGACGGTAACCACCTAGGGTAGGTGGGAAAACACCTTGCCTCTCTAGCTAGCTTGATATTTTCCTGGCAATTACCTTCTCCAGCAGCTTGCCTATTGTATTCTGCATGGTTATAATTCGATATCCCTGAATTTTTGTGTGGTCTTTGTCAGGCTTCGGCAAGGGAATCAGATAGCTGTGTAACCACTCCTCCTTGATGCTAGCACTCTCTGTACTGTTGTTGTACATGTCTGCTAGTTTCTCTAGCTCATTGTCGGTACACCTATTGATGTCGTCGTATCTTATGCCATCATCATCATCATCATCTTCCACTTCTGCCGTCAAGCGTCGTGGGGAGGACTAATTTGCGTTCCAGCGCCCGGTGGACGGCACTGGATAGTGTCATTCCGTGTGGTTGTACAATGTCTCTGATGTCGTCAATCCATTTTCTTCTTGGACGTCCTCGTGGTCTCGTCGCAGATGATCTTTGATGTAAGGCCAGTGATGGTAGTTGCTGATGTTGCATTCTAACAACATGGCCAAACCACTTGATCTTCTGTCTTTCAATAAATGTGGCACAATGTGTTGATCCCACAGTCTGTCTGATAGTAGCATTTCTTACTCGGTCTCGGATTGTTAAGTTGGCAGCTCTCCTCGGGCATCTCATTTCGCAGGTGTTGATTTTGCGAAGGTGTAATTTGGATGCCATCAGGTAGCAGTAAATAGAACAACTGTAGTTTATTTGGTGATGTGGTGATGTAGCAGTAAATAGAGCAATTGTATTGTATTTGACGAAGTGGTGATGTAAATGTGAGTTGATCAAGTTAGAGCAATTATAGCCTATTTGGGTCTGTGGTGAAATGTTATGTTTTATTTTGGCTGTATTGTGTACTAAGTGGTATGATCTAGAGCTATGAATATTTGGCCTAAATGAAATTAACATACTCAAGAGCTTAGCGAAAAGTCTGTAGGAAGCACAATGTTGTGTCACAGTCCTAGATCTCTAGGGGATTGAAACTCGGGCTCATACAGGCAACAAACTCCGTTAGATACAATTTAGCATCATTTAATTACATACATATTACAGTACGCTGGCGAAGCGAGTTTTCACACGCCAGCATTCCGTACATGGTATATCACAGGAGTTGTTTATAATGAACATGGTTAACACAATAACTCTAGCAGCTATCTACACATATGTCTAAGACCCCTTTAATACTATTGGGTCTACTATCAAGTCCCCTTAAGGTAAGCACTGTTGCTTCCTCGATGTCCAGTCTCTGTCTGACTGTTCCACACGTGTCGCAATCCAACACGGGTGGCAACTCTCCCTGAGTTTCTCGTGGACCCCGCAATCGGCGGGCCCCATCAGTGTCCACGTGGCTGTGGACACACTGACCGGTCCTTCGAGAAGGCTCTGGATTATTCAAGCCTTCGAGTGACTCGGTTCTTTCCCTTTTGCTGGATTACTCTCCCTTCGCCAGTATCCCTTACGTTTATATTTGTACCGTCCCTATGTGAGTCTGTGACAGGAGTCCCCCTCCCCCCTGCTTTGATGGGTTCTTATAGGTAAATTAGTTCTGTACTAATTCTGTCACAGGATCACATAAAGTCGGTGTTGTAGTTTGGTGGATAGTAACTTGGTAACTGACATATCTGCATCACCAACTCATGTATTCTCCCATACCCCACTTTAAGATGATTGCTGAAGAGGTTTCTCTCTTCTATGTTCTTAAACATGCTTATCTGACCGAAGTTCCGTGACGTTTTCCCAGTTGTTTTTACAACCGCGCCCTTCTCAAGTATCCTTGATACCAAGATATTAAAACTCTGTGTAAGAGAGTTCTAACAAGACAAATGTCTTGGCTATTTAAGTACACCTGCAACATCTTGTTCTGTGTGTGATTTCGATACATTTTTACTCCCGTATGTTGTATAATGCTGAATATGCAGCTATGCTGTTGTTCTATCACATCTGACTACGTGTTCCTGTTGGTTTGTTCGTGTATTGATTGATATGTTGCTAGTTTCTAATAAAGTGACTGCACTTTAATTGTTCGTGTTCAGTTTTAAGTTTGTATAGAGTGTGTGTTCATTGTGTGGTTTAACTCCAAGCGTCACGAGTTGGGATATCCCTTGTCATGAATTACCCCAATGTGTAATGCATGATCGGGTATTCCAAGCAGTGGTGCTTAGATGTAGTGTATTAACTCCTAAACATGTATTAACAATTAGACAGGTAATACATTTTTACATGAAAGACGCAGACAAATTAAAATAAATACGTTTTGCGTACTTCTTCTTCTTCTTCTTTCGTTCGCCTAAACTATGTCTATAACTGCAATGTTGTCTCTTGTATGAATCTACCAGTCTTTTTCAGTTCACTCAGCGGTCCATAGAGTTTATCTTCCACTGTTGTCTCTCTAGGCCAGAAGGTTCGCCTGGATATGTTGTAGTTTGGGCAATCCTGGAGTATGTGCTCTGCTGTCTGCGACGCCAAACCACATGTGCATATGGCTGAGTCACCAATCTTGAATTTTGTATACATGTGGTTGCGTAATCTATTGTGTCCTGTTCTGAGGCGCAGAAGAATGACCTGTTCTGGTCTGTCCATAACGTGGTAGTCGTCTTGAGTAAGGTTTGGTGGCCTTCTGACTGATTTGATCATTCTTTTCTTTTGGTGGTATGTAATAGGCACATCTGGTTGTTCTTCTTGTGCTCCTTCCTTAGCCAATCGATCAGCTCTGTCGTTTCCGGGGATTCCACAGTGGGATGGTATCCACTGTATGGTGATCTTACGTTGACTGCTAAGTTCAGAAAGTAGTGTCATCAGAACTGGCAATTTCCCAGACAGGAGCGCCTCTATTACGGATTTTGCATCTGTCAATATCACCACAGGTTGTGTACCATGGCTGGTATTTTGTAATTTCTCTGTGGCTATCTTGATTGCCTCAATTTCAGCATCATAATTATGGCAGTACTTTCCTGTTGGAATTCTAGCCGTGTCTCTAGTATTATTTGGGTATTCTGTATACACTCCCGCTCCTCCATTTCGAACAGCATTTTGTGCTGACCCATCTGTGTAGACTCGGATCCAGAGATCCTGTGGGTATTCGTCATCAAGGAAGCTGAGAGTGGCTGTTCTGCGCTGTACACTGTTCTGTTCTTCCTTGTCAAATATTCCTCTCACTTTTGACTGGATGTGTAGTGATAGTCTATGTTCATCTTTCCACGGGGTTCGCTCTGGAATAGTTGTCAGGGGAATATCAACTGTGGGAATATCGACGGTTTCTCTGCAGAGTTGTTTGGCCTGGTGGATGAAACTACTTCTTTTCAACCGCCCCATAGCTAAGTTTTCAAATCTGTTCTTCATAGGGTGGCCTGGCAAGCTGAGAAACTTTTCTGCTTGTATTAGTGTTTTTGTATCTCTGCGTTCTCTTAAAGCTTGTGTCCTCCCCATTTTCTCCATTGCTACTATAGGGGTTGATTTCATCCCTCCTGTGATGACTCTAAGAGCTTGATTTTGCACCTTGTCCAGCTCCTGCAATGTAGTTTTTGATGCTGAACACCATGCAGTTGACCTGTATTCCAGGTGTGGTCGTATGCTCTGTTGATAAACTTTGCTAAGTATTTTCCCACTGGCTCCCCATGTGGTTCCACTTAGCTTTCTCAGGATGGCAATTTTCCTTCTGGCTTTTGCTACTGCTTTTTTAATGTGTTTTCTCCATGTCAGCCTGTCGTCAAATGTTACACCAAGGTATGTTGGTTCGTTATCTTCTCTTAGGGGTGTTCCATTTATCTGAATGCTCCCTGCCTTTTGTTTCGGAGAAAGGGTAAATAGAGTGATGCTGGTTTTGCGTACAATGTGTCCGCTCAGTATACCGTTCTCTCATTTAATTCTTTCACTCTGCCATTCATACAACTTTCATACAAAATAGTATTTTGTTAAAATATTTAAATAAAGTTAAGGTGAGTCTTACTGCCCTTAGAAAAATGGAGTAGGCGATATGTTCCCTTTAAGGTAACAAGTACTTTTTGTACGTGTACTCAAAAAATGGTTTATAATTTAAATGGGAAAAAAACTTGTATAGCACGAATATTTCACGTATGAGTGGAAATATCGGTAATATTATGATACAAAATATATAAGTGAGAGGTTGACATGTTTTATATACATAATTAAATAACAGTTTAATACATATTAACTGATAAATAACTAATTAACTAATTAACTTAATCCAACGATGACGTGTGTTGTCCTCCTGTTGTCCGTGTGTAGTGCCATGAATGTTAACAGTTAATATAGCAATTCTTTGCATGTTGTAATCGACGCAGTCCTCTTTCGGCTGTTTGCGAAGTTTCTTAGCAATAGCGAGTATGCAGTGTTCTTAATCTTTACAGATGAATGTCAGTTCACTGGTTGGAATCCTTTCACAGACATTATATATCGCTCGGATTGTTTTTATCACATTAGCAATTGGTAATATAGGGTTCTCACAGTGTTATGTTCGTGGGTGTTATACGTAACCTATTCACTTGGGCGTTGATACTTCTGAATGAAAGTTCTCTAGTAGGTGTAGAGGTACATTGTTTATGCAACAGACTAAAATATCACAGCTTCTTATATGGCGACTAAGTAATGTGCCTAGTGTTCGTCTGCTGATGCATTTGCTTGCCGTTATAAAAAGTCAGCAAGAATGTTATCAGTGCCCTTGATATGGCGGATTTCAAAGTCGAAATCTTGAAGAAGAAGACACCATCTTTGTAAACGATGGTTCTTTGGCACACCTTGCTTAAGTACCAGCAGCGGCGAACTATCGGTTAAGACAACAAAATGCGAACCTAAGAGGAACTTAGATAATCGACGCATGCAAAAGAGTAGGCTTAATGCCTCCAACTCAATTGTCGAGTAATGGATCTCTGCCTTCCTCAGCTTGCGGCTTACGTAGAGTATCGGATGTCGCACACACTGATATTCTTGCATCAGGCAACCTCCAATTGCGATAGCACTGGCATCTGTGGTTAGAATAAAAGGTATATCTATGTTTGGTAATCTTAATACTGGTGGGTTAGAAAAAATCGATTTCAATCTGCACATTGCATCCTCTAAGCGGGTACTCTTACAAAATTTTTCCGGATGATCTTTTGTCAACATATTAGAAAAAACTGATGTGAGTTCTGCCCAGTTTGGTATAAACTTGGCATAATAGTTTATGAGACCCAGTAGGCTTCTAACCTGCTTTTTAGTAGTTGGAACTTCTAGGTTGAGAATTTTTGATACGATTCTATCATCTGTCAACAGCTTGCCTTCGGAAATCCTATGACCTAGGAAGTCTATCTGTTTATAGCCTATTTCAACCTTGGAAGGTTTGATAGTAAGTCCAAAAGAAAAATTTGGTTAAAGACTTGTTTGAGTGTAAGTAAGTGAGAAGTCATGTTTGAAGAATGGATACATATATCATCAATATAAGATTGCACGTCCTTGATGCCGTGCAATAGCAGTCTAGTTAATCTAACAAACGTGGCGGGAGCGTTCTTAAGACCAAATGGAAGATATCTCCATTCGTACAACCCAAGGGGTGTAGCGAATGCTTTTATATGCCTTGAAGAGGATTCTAGTGGCAATTGCCAGTAACCTTTAGCTAAATCAAGCTTAGAAAATAATGATGATTGAGACATATTCAAGATTAGGTCTTCACAGCTGTTCATTGGCTCCACATCTGTGGTGGTTATGGTATTTAATTTTCTATAATCTATGAACAAACGAATGGTTTGGTCCTTCTTTTTCACCAGGACAATTGGCGGAGAATACTGGGACACAGATTTCTGTATTATTCTGTTTTTCTCCAAGTCCAAAATTTCTTTATCTAAATTTGCTCTATAATTTAAAGGAATCGAATATGGTCTACATTTGATCGGTGTCAGATCGGTCAACACAATTGAATGTGTTATCTTGTCAGTTCGTCCAGGTTTGTTTGAGAAGATACTTCTATATTCGTTCAGAAGAGACAAAATGTCTTGTCGCTGCTGTTGTGTCACAGTGTCAGAGATTTGTATGTCATTCATAGTACTGTCGTCGTTCATAGTTGGTACTGGAATTTCCGTATTGTCTATGTCCGTCTGATTTATTACTGACGCTATTGTTTGTAAATTGTCTTCAATGTCATTGTCGTCGTCGTCGAGACAAACTCCGTTAGATACAATTTAGCATCATTTAATTACATGTATATTACAGTACGCTAGCGAAGCGAGTTTTCACACGCCAGCATTCAGTACATTGCATATCACAGGAGTTGTTTATAAGGAACATGGTTAACACAATAACTCTAGCAGCTATCTACACATATGTCTAAGACCCCTTAATACAATTGGGTCTACTATCAAGTCCCCTTAAGGTAAGCACTGTTGCTTCCTCGATGTCCAGTCTCTGTCTGACTGTTCCACACGTGTCGCAATCCGACACGGGTGGCAACTCTCCCTGAGTTTCTCGTGGACCCCGCAATCGGCGGGCCCCATCAGTGTCCACGTGGCTGTGGACACACTGACCGGTCCTTCGAGAAGGCTCTGGATTATTCAAGCCTTCGAGTGACTCGGTTCTTTCCCTTTTGCTGGATTACTCTCCCTTCGCCAGTATCCCTTACGTTTATATTTGTACTGTCCCTATGTGAGTCTGTGACAGTTGTCTCGGTGTGATAGTTATGGTCGAGATGAATTAATGCATACATTATGTGTTAAGTTAGGCAGTGAACTTAGTATGGTTTCCTTAATCAATGTTTTTTTTTCACATTTGATGTGGGAAAATATATCTGTTTCTGAATGTATGTGTGAGAGAAGTATTAATTCATTGTTTATGTTATGTAGATAAACCCAATTATGTTGAGATTTTGCGTCTTGAGTCTGATTACTTCCAGTATAACTGAATTGTTTAAGTTATCTAGGCGAGTCTATTTACAGTTGAGATGTTTTGTCTGTTGAGTAAGTCATCGTACTATAATGTTTTATTGGGTTAATAATAAACAGTATTCAAGAGAGTGTGCCTGTATTTGTGTATCAGAACAAGCAGATTAGCTATTGGTACTATTTTTATCTACAAGAGAAGCCATTATTTAAGTGTTAGGTTTTCCTGGCTTTTTCCGTACTTTATTTTTCTAGCCGTAACATACATGTTTGTTGAACTTTACATTTTTAACAGTACTATAACAGTGTGACCTGTTATAGTGGTTATAAGGCATTACAGGGCTAGCTGATGCGCAACGTAAAGATTAGTTAGTAAGCAGTGCACGGGTGAGCACCGTGATTTTGGGTTGGCACTGAGCGTGTCGTAGGTGACAAGTTAGTTACCAGACAGAAGCTGTTGTACCATCAGCCAGATAAGCAGCATACTTGGTTTACTTGGTTCCATCATGATTGATTTTGAGCATGCTTCAGTTAGTAAAATAAGAAATCAATGTCTTTTGTATACCACTGCCCTTTTGGTATGGAACAACAATAAACAACAGAACTTATATTGCTGCGAAGTTTGCTTCACGTCATTTTAATCAGAAGTTGACGTTGGGAATTGTATCTTCTATACGACACGGCTGCCCTTGGTCGCCCTGCTACTCTGCTATATTACTACACAATTTTGTGGTGCAATAGATATCTTTGTTTTACTATAGATGTTTCTGTGGTATACACTTGTTGTAGCACAATAAATCCCTGTTCTACTTGTGAGCTTGTGCAGGTTAATCAAGATCATTCAATGTTGTTTCTGATTTGCTAGCTGAGTTTGTATGGACTTAATTTGTACATTTGAAGTTGTTGTTGTTGTTGTCGTCCCGGCGTCGTCGTCATTGCTGCTGTTTTTGTTGCTGCTACTGTCGTTGTTGTTATTGCTGCTGTTGCTGCTGCTGCTGCTGCTGCTGTTGTTGTTGTTGTTGTTGTTGTTGTTGTTGTTGTTGTTGTTGTTGTTGTTGTTGTTGTTGTTGTTGTTGTTGTTTAATTCATCGACTGGGTTGAACGACGCCATTTTTCAATCTTTGTCTCAGATCTCTGGAATATCATCTTGCTATTTAGTGTCCCCGTTCTTGCTTGACAAGAGGATGAAGGGAGATTTAATTTCTTTATTTCTATTTGGGTTTCTTTGTTTTCCCTAATCCTCTAATCCTTGGCCCGAATGCAGTCAGTTTTGCGCTCCCAGCACAACCTTGTATTTTAATTCGGTTTCAGACTGGCAGGCAAGCAAGTAAACAGACAGGCAGACAGCCAGGCAGACAGCCAGGCAGGCAGGCAGGCAGACAGACAGACAGACAGGCAGGCAGGCAGGCAGGCAGGCAGACAGACTGACAACAGACAGACAGACTGACAGACAGACAGACAGACAGACAGACAGACAGACAGACAGACAGACAGACAGACAGGCAGGCAGGCAGGCAGGCAGGCAGACAGACAGACAGACAGGCAGGCAGGCAGGCAGGCAGGCAGATCTTATAGTGAAGAGTTCTGAGTAACCTCCATTTGTTCTTACTGTGCATTTACTGTTGGTGTATAAGCTTCTGTATAAGTTTGTTATATGTGTACTCACTCCATATTGTTTAAGGATTTCCCATAGCTTGTTTCTATCTACTATATCGAATGCCTTTTCTTGGTCGACAAAGGCTAAGTAGAGTATCTCATTAAATTCGATTGATTTTTCTACTAGTTTTCTAAGAGCAAAAATGGCATCTGTGCATCCTTTGTTTTTCCTAAATCCAAGTTGCGTTTGACTTAGCTGGGGTTCTGTTATAGGTCTTCGTCCTTTCTCCAGAATTTTGCAATCAAAAAAAAAAATTCAGATTTTATCAAAGAATTTTACCTACAGGTAGCCAACTCCCTAGGTGCAGGCTATTATTCTGACCCTGTTGCAGCTATTGATGTGTGGTCTTCTGTGGTGTCCCTGAAGTTGGCGTCGTATTTTTAAAACATGTAGCCATTGAGCTGACGATAAGTATATCCTTTTGACTAATACTTGCTAGAGATTTGGACACATTTCCCTTTGCCAGCATTTACCAACCATTCGTGACATTTATTTTAGAAACAGTGAAAATCACTCAGATTGACACTCCCTCCTCCTATTCCTCACAAAGGGATGAGAGGAACGATCCTCAAAGGTGTTGGGTCCACCAAGAGAGCCATGGTGGAACCTACAACCCGCTTCACGCTCAGAAATAGGGGCGCCAGGTCGTCATCGTGGTTTTTGTGCCGCCCACGTTTATTTTATTTTTATTAATTTTTTTTTAGATTATTTGCCTTTTACATTTTTTTTTCCAAACGTTTATTTCATACAAAGCAATGTATATTTACCAGCTTTAATGTGGGCTTCTTATGTTTCTGTATATCACAGAGCGTTCCCGTCTGTTAGTGTGTTGGATGTTGTTGTTTTTTTAAGTTGCATATCCCTTACAGTACGTTGAATTCAACACCAGCATTTTTCAGGTGTTGTTGATGTTCTTGGCAAGATTAAGCTCAGTAGTTTGCCATTGCTTTCTGAGCGATCGGTTCACATACCTCGTAAGTAACCAACGCAGCTGCTGAATCTCGGGTAGCTGTGTTCCTCGCGTGGATATACGGGATTACGAAGAAAGTCGTTAACCTCTTCGCGAGGGAGACCGGTGAATGCATGTTACACCTGTCAATCCCGTCTCTCTCTCTCTCTCTCTCTCTCTCTCTCTCTCTCTCTCTCTCTCTCTCTCTCTCTCTGTCTTTCTCTCTCTCTCTCTTCTCTCTCTCTTCTCTCTCTCTCTCTTTCTCTCTCTCTCTCTCTCTCTCTCTCTCTCTCTCTCTCTCTCTCTCTCTCTCTCTCTCTCTCTCTGAGTGTGTGTGAAAGAAAAAAAACAAGAGATAGTGTTGAGCGCATTCATGTCATGTGACAGGCTATTCCAATTTTGTTTATGTTTCCTCATCTTTCATATTTTCATTTTCACTACCAGATTATTTTTTTAACAAGTACATTTTAAGACTTTTGCACTGCTTATTTCATCATGTTTATGTCAATTTTAGTAATTATCTTATTGAATTACATCACTATTTTTTACGTAAAACATGTATAATTTTTTCTCCATTTTTTTGTCCTTGTTTTGTGAGGATGCTCATGATAAACGTCAGTGTATTTGTGTGTAAAGTACGGAAGCCTGTTCATATTAGTTTCCGTGATTATGTGAGGCAGCGTATATATAGATGTCAGGATGTATGTGTGTGGGGGATGTCTGTGGGTGGGTGTGTAGTGAGGAATGTGTGGGTGGGTGTGTGGAGGTATGTGTGTATGGGTTTGTGTGTGGGAGAAGTATGGGGAGATGTGTGTATGTATATGTATATGTGTGAGTGTATGTGCATAAGTTGTTGTTGTTTGTTCATCAAGAGTGATGATGACCATTCATTTCATCCAGTGGGGTTGAAAGTATGAAGCCTTGTCTTCTAAGAATGCTAATAAGGCCTACTTTTGGCTCGAAATGTTCTTTGACAATGTGGACAAAGAATGCTTGACGTTTCTGGAGGAGGATTTCCTGCAGTGGTCTTTCTGTCCTGCCTTTTCTTCACAGCTCTTGCAGTCCTGGTTGCCTCACACGTGACTGCACCCTTGCGTAATGATGCACGCCACGAATTTCGGTCTCTGGCTGCAGTCTCCCAGGTGTCATGATGAATTACAAAAGCATTCAGTGAGATTTTCAGTGTCTTTAAAGCGTTTCCTCTGGCCGCCTTGGGAGTGTTTACCACAGCGCAACTCGCCTTAAAAAATTCGTTTAGGGAGCCTTGATCTGGCATGCGAGTTAAATGACCAGCCCAGCGAATCTGATTCTTCATTAGTAGAATGTGGATACTGGGCATGGACGCTCTTTCTAGGACTTCAGTGTCTGGGATCTTGTCTTGCCATTTAATCTTCAGTAGCTTCCTAAGGCAGACTGTGTGGAAGTGGTTTAATTTCCTAGCGTGTCGCTGATAAACAGTCCAGGTTTCACAAGCATATAGCAGTGTGGATAATACAACTGCTTTGTAGACTTTCAGCTTTGTTTGCAGGCTTATTCCATTTCTGTCCCATACATTCTTGTACAGTCTGCCAAAGGCCGCGCTGGCCTTGGAGATTCTTGCATTCACTTTATCATCAATTGTGGCAGCTTGTGACACAGTGCTGCCAAGATAGGTGAATTTGTCCACAACACTTAGTCTATGACCATTCACTTTGATATTCTGGCACAGTGTGATTATTCCCTGGAGCTGGCTGGTACATAACTACAGTCTTCTCCACGTTGATACTGAGCCCAGAGTTGGCACAGGCATGTGAGAAAGCTGAAGCATTGTGTTGCATGTCTGCCTCTGAGTTGGCATATAGAGCGCAATCATCAGCAAACAGGAGCTCTCTGACGGTGTCGCTGTTAATTTTTGTTTTAGCTTTCCGCCTTCTGAGATTGAATAACTTTCCATCCATGCGGTAGTTGATTCTATTCCAATGTCGTTGTTCTCTAAGGCATTCGTCAACATTGCTGAAAACATGAGGCTGAACAGTGTTGGTGCCAGGACACATCCTTGCTTCACTCCATTGGTGACAGGAAAGGGTTCAGACAGTTCACCATTTTCCTGTACTCTTGCCTGCATACCATCATGAGATAGCCGCACTATTTGGACAAACTTTCGTGGACAGCCATGTTTTGCCATAATCTTCCTCAGTCCTTCTCCGCTGATTGTATCAATAGCCTTGGTAAGGTCAATGAAAGCGGAGAATATTTCGCAGTTCTGTTCCTCACATTTCTCTTGCATCTGACTTGCAGCGAAAATCATGTCAACAGTTCCTCGTTCTTTTCTGAAGCCACATTGACTCTCAGGAAGAAGACCTTGATCGAGATGGGCTGTGAGACGATTGAGAAGAATTCTGGCGAGTATTTTCCCTGCAATTGAAAGCAAGGAGAAGCCTTGGTGGTTGTCACAGGATAGGCGGTTTACTTTACGTTTATAAAGGTGGACTATTGACGTGTCCTTGAAATCTTATGGCATGGTCTCGTTCAGCCATATGTTTGTAAAGACTTGGTGAAGCTGTTCTGTTAGGACCGGCCCACCTGCCGTGTATATCTCTGCTGGGATTGAGTGAGGACCAGGTGCCTGGAGAGTTGCTGAATGGCTTGCATAAGTGACATTTCCGGTTTCAAGATGGCGACGGACGGTCGTGTTGTTTTGTGTTCGTTAACTTTTTCGCGTAGGGGATGGATTTATTCATCTCTTGCGTGTAATTGGTGTGCCAGGATGTAAAACCAGGAGTTTCTACTCAAGATCTGCGCGGGTGCTACGGAGTTCGTGCATCGAGCGAAGCCATCCTTGAGTTAATTTTCAGCAGCGTGTGTGGTGTTTTCAGTCTGTGTTTACGTTTTTTTCAACATGGCGGAACAACGTGTTTTCTTCGTGCGGTCAGCAGTCAACATACCGAAGCGGCGTGGTAGCCGCGCAGGGAAAAAGAAGCAAGGTAAGCGTGGAGGTTTGAGGCGTTTTAGACTCAAGTGTCACCGACTAGGACTCAGGAATATCCGTATTCTATATTGGAACTGTGCCAGTGTAAAACAACGGGGCTCTATTTTAGAAACCCTAGTTTACAGGAACGACATTGTAGCACTCCAGGAGACGAGACTGGGCGATCAGCTACTCCAAATTGCCGGCTTCAAATGTTTCTACAACAGACGACATCTGGGAATGGCGATTCTCGTTCGCGACAGCATGGTGGCGTCAGAGCTAGACATGTCCAGTTGGGACAGTGACGATATACAAATACAGGCGTTGAGAGTTCATTCCAGTATACCATTCGTGGTGGTTAATGTTTATGCCCGCAATGCCAGTGTGGACGCCCAGAAGTGGCAGTGCTTAAGTGGCATATTAGGCCACGAGAGAAATGTTATTTTCTGTGGTGACTTCAACGCTAAAGGCAGATCATGGGGAAACACTTCCTCCAATACACAGGGGGAGGAGCTCGAGACTGCACTGGAAACCATCGACCTGGTTTGTATCAACAGTGGCTGTGTCACCAGGACAGCAAGCCGTCCGGGCGATGAGGACAGTGCTATTGATCTGGCGCTAGTTTCACCTTCACTCACTACAGTGTGTAGATGGGGTGTCCTAGGACACCATGGCAGCGACCACCACCCGTGCAGCATACTGGTGGAGAAAGGCAGAACCAGGCAGCACAAGCTAAAGGTAAAGACGTTCCAGTATGACAGTACAGGGCAAGATGTGGTGAGTAAAATAAGACGTGACAAGCGCAGAACGTTTCAGGGCAGGAAAAAAAGCTGGGAGCAGCCACCGTGGTGGAGTTTCGAGGTGGAGAAGGCTTGGGTGGATAAGCGTAGTGCTGTAAGGAGATGGCAAAATGCCAAGAAGAACAGAGCTGGTCATCCTAGTCCCTGCTTGCACTTAGAAAGAGAGATGCACACAAAAGTAAGCTACTTCAAAAAACTGGTCAAGGTTGTTAAAAGCGAAAAATGGGCAGAGGTGTGTCAAAGAGTAAGCACAGACAAGTCACTGAAATTGTTCTGGCGACTACATAAAAGCATGAGTGGTGTAGTCAAGAATAAGAGCATTTCTGACTTCCAAGGTGCTGACCTCATCTGGCAGAGGACTGACGAGGACAAGGGCAAAGCCCTCTTTGAACGCTACCTTGAGCAGAGCAACCAGACAGACATGGGAGGCCGAAATCTGGCCAAGGAGGTCACCTCAGACAGATGCAAGGCCCAGAACACTTCGGATGAAGACACAGTGACAGTGAAAGAAATCAAGGCTGTGCTTCGACGATCAAAAAACAGTGCTCCAGGTCCTGATGGCATAAGATACGACGACATAAATAGGTGTACCGACAATGAGCTAGAGAAACTAGCAGACATGTACAACAACAGTATAGGGAGTGCTAGCATCAAGGAGGAATGGTTACACAGCTATCTGATTCCCTTGCCGAAGCCTGACAAAGACCACAAAAAAATTCAGGGATATCGAATTATAACCATGCAGAATACAATAGGCAAGCTGCTGGAGAAGGTAATTGCCAGGAAAATATCAAGCCAACTAGAGAGGCAAGGTGTTTTCCCACCCACCCTGGGTGGGTACCGTCCAAAGAGAGAAACCTGGACCAATGCAGCAGTCTTTGCCCAGGATGTCTATGAAGGTTTCCACTCAGGCACTGAAACCGTTGCTGCAGCGATTGATCTTGAAGACGCATACAACAGAGTACCACTGGATTTTTTAATGTTTCAGCTTCTCGAACTAAACGTAAGTCCATTCCTCCTTAGTTGGATCGCTGCAGCCCTCTTCCAACGGAAAGTAGTTTTTAGATGTGGCAGTTGGACTTCGGAACCAACAACAATATATCCTGGCCTACCACAGGGATCACCATTATCTCCGGTACTGTTCAACGCCTACACAGTGAGAATCACCAGTGAGCAGATCACTGGACCTGGCAGGACATTGTCATATGCCGATGATGTTTTAGTGTATCGTCAGGGGAAGGATAAAGAGGAGGTTGCTGTGGAACTACAAACCGAACTCAATCGCATAAGTACTTGGTGTGATGAAGCTGGGGCAATGGTCAACCCAACAAAGGCAACAGTGACTTGGTTCTCGTTGAATAATCATATTGTCAACACTCCAACACCAACTGTAATGCTGTGTTCAGAGACGGTGGAAAGAACGCAGGCAATGAATTACCTGGGGATACGGTTTGATCGAAGCCTTGCTTATAATGTGCACATAGACCAGGTGATAACAAAGGCCAAGCGGGGTTTGGCAGCGATGCGGGTGATGGCGGCAGCAAACTGTGAGCAGCGCCATCTATGTCTTCTGTACGAGGGGTTGGTCATGTCTGTTTTGGAGTATGCAATGGCAATCCTGACTCTCAGCCATAAGCAGATAGAAAGGATGGAAAGGATACAGAATGAAGCTATGCGCATTATTCTTGGATGTACAAGAGATACAGCATGCAGGGCGATGCGCTACCTTCTTGATTTTCCAACCATTGAAGAGAGAATACAAGGTTGCAGGGCACGCGCCTACCTCAGAATTAACGCAAACACACAACATCCACTGCATAGTGAAATTAGGAAGGTGAAGGGCAGCAGGTTAAAAAGAGGACGGTCGTGGATGGGTCAAGCCGAAGACATTCTTCAACAGGTGTGTTCACTTGAGGACTTAGAACCTGGCGAGGAGTGGGTGCGAAGTGCCAACAGACTTCTGCACATCCTTTTCAGTTTGCATCCAACTAGATAGAAAATGCAGACAAGAAAATCCGGCTGCTGTTGAGGCTGAAGTACAAGCGTTGATTTTCGAGAATTCGCTAGACGGTGACGCGGTCATCTACACAGATGGGTCGGTCGTCCGACATGTGAGAAGCTCATGGGCCTTTACAGCTCGGGCCGGAGGGAGAATTGTGAAGGAGGACTCTGGTGCTTTCACTGAAACCACAAGTAGCCTGACCATGGAAGTCATGGCAGTAAGTAAAGCAATAACATGGCTCGAGACACAGACATTCACTAGGGCTTGTTTCCTTAGCGACTCAATGAACATGATCAAGAGGATAGAGGAGGGGTCGATCCGAAGAGAATGGTTGCTGCCTCTGGAGCGGTCTCGACTGGCAAAGATTAGTTTCATCTTCGTGCCAGGGCATGCGGGAGTACAAGGAAATGAGCGGGCTGACAAGCTCGCAGGTGAGGCTACTGTGGAGGGCGGAAGCGCCATGGACCAGGCCGACATTCTGAATGCTCTACGAGAAGTAAGACTTTTGCGAGAACCAAGTGATGACTGTGAATCTACAACAATGGCCAGACTGCGAGAGCTGCAAATTAAAAGAGGGGTGGCCAAACAAGAACACTACGCAGGAAGCCAAAGAAGATTTATAAACCAACACAGAACTGGCGTCGTTAGCCGCTACACGTTGCGGGATTTGCTGAGGAGGGGATCCGAGCACTTATGGACTGAATGGTTCGATGTGCAATGAGGATGATCTGTCGACTAACTAACTAACTAACTAACTTGCATAAGTGAACTTTTGTCAAATGAGTTTGTGAGTGCATCCGTCTACAAAGCTGACACTGTAGTATTGGTTTTTTTTTTTGTCTGTTCTTTCTGTTGTTGGAGTCATGTTGTAATAAGTATGGTCGAGACTGGAACAATTTTCGAGACAGGAACATGGAGCTGATCCACGACTCTGGTGATCGAGTGAGATGGCAAAACATGACCACCCACGCTTATCGCCATGGCACATGATGGATGGAACTGTGAGTTTGTGAAAATGATTTAAGAATGTATGCATGTGTGTTGTTTTTACGAATGTGCGTGTGTACGTGTGTCTGCCTGTCTCATTACATGTAATATGCATTGTTTATGTTTACAACATTCATTGTATAATGTTGTTGTTTTTTTATGTGTTAATGTAACATGCACTATTGATGAATGAAACTTGAGTGATTGGAGGGGCCGAAAGTAAGACGGGCCTATGTGCCTAATGTGGGCCTCTTTGAAAATAATGTTCTCTCTCTCTCTCACACACACACACACACACACACACACACACACACACACACACACACACATTCTATCTTGATTTATCTCGTGCTTTCTCGAGATAGCAGTGAATTGAATGCTGTGAGCTTGGGCAATAACTTTGAAATTATCATTCCTATTAAAATGTGAGTAGCACCTTGCTGTCTTGACAGACCAAAGTATGTGAGTTGGAATGTAGCCAAATATTCCATAACATGTGGTGCCCAAAGACATGTTCCCTCTCTCGGTCTTGCCCTGTGTTTTCCAGAGGAATGGGTAACCAGTACGTCTGGCACAGTGTAGGCTGCAGACGCTGGCGGCTCAGCGTCAAACCTCCGAGACCTCGCCACCACGAGCGGGAGGTGAGTAGCGGCCAGACCCTGGAACCCAAGGACCTGACTTAGAGGCGTTCAGCCAAGTCCCCGAGGTGAGAGCCTCGTACGCTCTTCCACCGTAAGGATGCGCACATCTGTCAATCACAAGTGTCCGGACCTTGTAAAGCGTGTACTACCGTCAGACTCCCTGCCTGACTTGTGCGGATCCCGCGACCACCGGAAATAGGCCCGCCGGAGATATCACAGTAGATATTGCTCGTCTGTTGCGAGCAAATCCCCCGTCCTTCCACTGACCAGACTGACTGAATAAGTAAAGAAACGATAAAAGTAGTGGTATTTCAATTGCGAATTTCAAAAAAAATTTTAATACTTTTATTTTATACAAATCAATGTATATCTACAAGGTGTAATGCTGGTTTCTTTTGTTTGTGTATATTACAGAGCCTAGCCGTTTGTAAGTGTTAAGTGATACCTGTGCGGTTAAAACAAATATGTACATCATAACATGTATGGCAAGGTGCAAGCACACACTCATTCCTTGCATATGCTACCTTTCCACCTCCACCAGTATATATCCCTTTATCTATCTCCCGCTATCTTGAGAAAGCAGCAAAGTGAGTGCTGTGGGTTTAGACAATAACCAATAAATTTTCATCACCTTAAAATGTGTCTAAAAAGTGTGGCTGGGGAATGTGTGTTTGGCTGGTGGTTGGAGGTGTGTGGGTGGAGGAGGATATTGGGTGAATGATTGTTTGTGGGAAATGGGACGGGTAGATGATATGTGAGTGGGTGGGGAGATGTGTGTAGGTGGGGGATGTGTGGGTTATTGAATATGTGTGTGCTTGTGGTGTGGATGGATGGGATGTGTGGTGGGTGAGAGGTGTGTGTGGGTGGGGAGATGTGTAGGTGTAGGGATGTGATGGATGGGTGGGGAATGTATTGTATGTGTGTGATTGGGTGGGGGAGTTGGAGTGAATGGGGGATGTGTGGGTGGGTGGTGGATGTGTCTCATAACATAGTAATATGCATTGTTTATGTTTACAAAATTCATGTGACAATGTTTTTTCCTATGCACTGTTGATGAAAGAAAGATGAGTGATTGGAAGGGCCGAATGTAAGACGGGTCTGCGTGCCCAATTTTTTACCCTTTGAAAATAAAGTCTGTTCGTTCGTTCGTTCGTTCTTCTCTATAATTACTGAGCCACATAGTTTCAAATATGTCTAAAGAATACTAATAATAAAAGTAATAATAATGATATTAGTGATAATAATATTAACACTAATAATTACATTATAATCATAAGACTAACAATAACGTCAATAAACACATTTGCAATTGTGATATATGTTATGTTTAAATTGAGTTATGTGCTTTGTCTGTAATATGTACTGACTTCAGCCAAATCACTCACAGAATTTGCGCTTGTCGTTCTTAGATTACAATGTTTGAGACTTTTTTCTGATAAAGTTGTGTGACAATTTCTTTGTTGAAAGTTCTGTAATTGTATAATGCTTTGTTTCTTAATGTTCGTATGAGATTTATGTACTCTGCCAATAGAACAAATAGCTTGTGTGGGTGTCTTGTGTGGAATAAGGAATGGAAATATCATGATTGCTTTGTAAAAATATGTTCTTTGTTTCGTATGAGTGTTTACGATGTTTTGTAGGAGATTTCTTGTTGGCATGATTGTGTTGCATTCGTAATAGATGTGCTCTTCTGTTTCTTGGACGTTCCGTTTACAAAGCTGGCACTGTAGTATTTGTTTTGTTATTTTTGCTGTTCTTTCTGTTGTTAGAGACATGTTTTAAATAAGCCTATATGTAACTTCCCTTGCTTTCGGGGTAATGTGCTTGTTGTGGATATTAGAGAAAGTTTCGGTATAATCTGTTATGAAATATCTATGCCCTCTTTTAATTCTGAGATGTTCTGGAGTTGCTTGTAGTTTAACTAAATGCTTGTAGATTGTGTGTGTTTTCTTGTGTAGTAACTGTTCGTGTCCTTTAATGGCTGAAATACTAGTTTTATAAAATGCTGACAGAGTGCCAAAGTAATGTAAGGATTTATTCCTAATAGGTTTTAAATAGGATAGCCTAATTTCAATGTAGTAGTGTACTAAAGTGTATTTTTCTGGCCGTTGTATGATTTCGCCTATGTGTTTGATCCTAAGTGTTTATATTTTGGTTGTGATGTATTGAAGGGCGATACCTCCATCTTTTTTGTCTTGCATGAGTGTAGAATGTGTGATACTGTAGATGGTGCTGCCAAACACAAAGCGTCTGATCTCCTTGTTTATGTTTGTGACGTGGGGGATCTAGAACTATGCACAGATACAGTATTTTTGGAATTATGTATGTGTTACCAATAGTATTTCTACAAAATATGATGGTTGTTTTGTATTTGTACCGATATAACATATCTGTTATTTTCGTAAAATTTATTACTCCAGTGGGAGTCCTCCCCACAGACTGTACACACCGTAAGGCGCCCGGGAACTGTGATAAAGAGACGGTGTAGTTTGTCTTCTACCCCGTCCAACTCCATGTCCACGTAATGTAGGCAGAGTTTCTTTCGGGTTGCACAGCAGTAACCTCTTGTCCGTGCTGTTTTTAAGTTTATGCACTTCTTCATTCATATCTCCCGAAATATCCGCGGCTATTTGCTTCACTGTCTCAACCTTTGCTGTTGTAGGCATCCAGTAAATCATTGCCTTGGTATTTTCTTTCTCTATGTTTTCGATTACAATAGTTACTTTAGGATCCTGCAGTTCATGTTTCGTCCCGTGAAGCCGTTTATAATGGGCCGCCTTTGCTTCCGGTTGTGCACCGTTTATTCCCACTATGAATCTTTTGTCACCTGTGGTCTACAAAGGCCTACTGCCATAAATCATGTTATAATATCATAGTACACGAGTGTACCAGCCATAAAATAGATACTATATGAACACTTAAATGAGATGTGACGGTTTAGCAAATAATTTTTCAGGCGTAGCACTCTTTCTGTAAATGAATATGGTGAAATATATTATACAATTTTAAAAGTCATGTATTAATTAATACAAGATAGTTTTTAAGAAAACCAATAAAAGGATGTTTGCTTGCATAAGTGCCGGTAAGCTTTCAAGAAACAGGCAAATAAATTGTGACAAATATTTTTAAATTACATAATAACCGTTATTGTTATAGGAATAAATAGCTAGCGTTATCGCCCATGCTGGCTTTAATATGGATTTAGATTATAGTTGTTTCCCCTTATTGTCTACGTTTCTGTAGTACACTGTTTTCTCATTTTATTTTTATTGTATTATGCACATTGTTGAGAAAACAGAAACAGACAACAAAATATTAGTGCACAGTGAATCTATTTTTTTTTAAATATGATATCATCATCATGTGCCATGACAAATGGCGTCGGCGATCATGGACTCCTTTATTGTCAAAGGACATAAGCAAATGTCTACCAGCGAGTCAATGAGTGCACAGCATCCACTGCACGGTGAGATCAAGAAGAGAACGGACGGCAGGTTAGGCAGAGGAAACTCCTGGAAGGTTCCGACCGAGCACATCTTTCGAAAGGTCTGTTCACTAGAGGACATAGATTCTTGTGAAGAATGGAAACAAGTGCAAGCTACGTGTAGTACGTTCTTGTGTATATGCATCAAACTGGATAGAGGGTAAAGACAACAACGCCTGGTAAGTTTAGAGGTAGAAATTGAAGCTTTTTACTTTTGAGAGTTCTTCTTGGTGTAAGTAGTCATCTAGGCAGGCGGTTCTGTTGTTGGACATAAGAGAGTTCAAGGAGAAATAGTTTGTAACCCGACATGGCAGTAACTAGAGCAGTAGTCTGACTGTAGACACAGATTGTAACCTGACATGACAGTAACTAGAGCAGTGGCCTGGCTAAAGACACAGATTGTAACCCGACATGGCAGTAACTAAAGCAGTAGCCTGACTGTAGACACAGATTGTAACCTCACATGGCAGTAACTAGAGCAGTGGCCTGACTGGAGACAAGATTATAACCAGACATTATAGTAACTAAAGTAGTGCCTGAATGGAGACACATATTGTAACCAGACATTATAGTAACTAAAGTAGTGCCTGAATGGAGACACATATTGTAACACGACATGGCAGTGACTAAAGCAGTAACCTGACTGAAGACATAGATTGTAACCCTATATGGCAGTAAAAGATTTCAGGTAGTTCTTTCTCATATTTTTTCCTTACTGCTTCGTCTCTGAGATTTTTTAACCTTACTAATTTGTATGGCATGTATTCGCCCAGTGTTTACTTTCTTCTTCTGTTGGTTCTTATTGTGGTAATAACTGCTTTGTGGTCTGTATTTATACTTAAGTTGGGCACTGCCCTTGCATCTAATATATTTCTTTTTCTGTTAATTCTTGTTAATATAACATGCTTCTGACTATTGGTGTCTAGATCGTTCCATTTTTACCAGGTGTATATTTGTGTCTTTGTGTTTATAAAATGTATTTGTAATATAAATGTCGTGTTGATTGCATAGCTCTATCCGTCTACTTCCATTACCATTTTTTTTCATTATGTTGGTCTTCAAATGCTTCAAGATGTGTTTCTATGTCAGTTTTGTTATGTCCTATCTTACATTGAAGTCTCCCATAACTATGATATTGTCATGTTTCTCTATTTTATTTACTGCGACATGAACGTCTTCGAAGACCTCCTCCCATTCTTGCTCATGTTTGTTTGTATTTCATGTTGCGTATATTTGTACATATGTAGTAATTGTTCTTTTATTCTCACTGTTATTTCTTATATATATTTTAATTTATAATATTCTTCTTGCTAGCCGTGTTTCAATGACTATTCCTACACCGTGTCTTGCCCTTCCACTCCGGAGTTAGTTAGTTGCATATCCTTTACAGGACGTTGCAGTCAACATCAGCATTTTTTTTTGCTGTAGTGATGTCTTGGCAAGTTTACGTTCAGCAGTTTCCATTGCTTTCTGAACGACCGGCACCCATACCATTTCGTAAAAAACCAAAGCAAAGCGGTGTGTTGGCAAATCGCTCGCGGCTGTGTTTCGAACGTGGGTATGCGGGATCACGAACCGCGTCCGTAACACCTCGGCCACTGAGCGGGCAGTAGACAAACGTATACCTGTGGTTGATCTCCTTGCATCCTCTCATTGCATCCTATTCTGGTGTCTGCTATTTCCATCAGTCTAGTCTTCCTCTTTTGCGTTATTTCTATGGGTTCTTCCTTGCATCCTATTCTGGTGTCTGCTATTTCCATCAGTCTAGTCTTCCTCTTTTGCGTTATTTCTATGGGTTCTTCCTTGCATCCTATTCTGGTGTCTGCTATTTCCATCAGTCTAGTCTTCCTCTTTTGCGTTATTTCTATGGGTTCTTCATCTTTCCCATTAAAACCGCAGACGTTCATTGTGCCTATTTGTTGAATCGTTGAACTATCTCGTAGTAATTTAACATTGCCGGGTCTATATCCATTTGGGTCAGTCCGATTATTTATCCAACCATCATGTGCCATGCCGATAAGCGTGGGCGTTCGTGTTTTGCCATCTCACTCAATCACCAGAGTCGTGGATCAGCTCCGTGTTTCTGTTTCGACAATGCTACGTGGCCAAGCCATCCAGGTAATTACTTCTTGGTCTTTCCCTTGGTCTCTTCCCTTCGATCTTGCCAGTTGTCACTAAGTTCTCCTATTCATTACTCATAACATGCCCACAAAATTTAGACTACCTAGGTCTAATGTCTCTAATCGATTATTTATACTTCATAGTTGTTTTCTACGAGCAGTATGAAAATCCCCTGCCGGCTTGCTAGACCAGTCTCATGTTTAGGACAAAAATCTGACCAAGAGGAGTCCGTCCGCCCTGGTGAGCCAGAGCTGAGTTGGCCCATGACCTCGCGGTCATGGTTTCCCGGTCGTCATCACGGGGCGGTGGGGTTGATTTGTGTAGTCTGCGGATCATTGGCAGGCTAATAACGTACACTTTTCACCTCTCCTGGGAGAGGCTAGGCCAGTGGTTCTCAACCGGTGGGGAATTCCCCCCCCCCCCCAGAGGGGAACTTTAGGGTTTCCAGGGGAGGGGGGAATGAAGACCATTTCAAGATCGCGTTAATACAAGAACCGATTACTTGATATTGTTTTTCCCTTCATACTTCATTTTATAAAGTAAGTAGACCCACAAATCCTGTTTTATGTGGATGTCTAGACTTGTTTTAGTATATGCTATTAAATTTACCTTCCATTTTTACGTATACTGTTTAGGGGTGGGGGATTTTTAGATAGGAAATATGAAAGGGGGGAATGACGTTCTGAAAATATGGTGAAGGGGGGCACGGGCCAAAAAAGGTTGAGAACCACTGGGCTAGGCGATCTTAATCCTACTGGCTGTAGGGTCCGGCGCAGTTCACACCTTGTAGACTAGTTTTGATTGATTAATTGATTGACCAGATTCAATATATTTCAATGTAAAGGGCCGGAAAGGGGCAGGGCGCTGTTCGATTACCAGATATCACCAGCGACTGCGATATCAGCTATGAATTTGTTGTATTTGCAATGTAAAGCACACTGTTTTGCACGAAATAAACGTTTTTTTGTTGTTGTTGTTGTTGTTGTTTTTTTTTTTGCCTAAAAGCTTAGATATAATTTGCTGATTGAAATGTGTAAACGTTCATTAATTTCATTTTCTCTTGCTGTTAGGATGCTCGTTTGGGGGTTATTTATTAAATTATTAGAATGACAGATTATAATAGCCACATTTGACATTTTCCTTTAAAACCATTTACAATAACCGTCACAGTTGCAAATGAATCGGCACATTTTCTATCTTTGTCTCCGGGGATTGGGAAATATTACCACAGCCAGGGACAACAATTCATTAAGTTACCCCGCACAAAGAGACGGTGTATCTCGTAAGTCAAAGATCCTTGTCAGCCGAGAAGTAACATTGACAAAGGCTAGAGTCCCTTTAACCCCACCCCAACCCCGCCCACTCCAAGTAAATCCACTGTGCTTGCGATAAAGTTACTATTCAATGCAGCTAAATTCACAAAATTTCTTTGTTTTGGGGGAATATTATCTCTCTCTCATTCTCCCTCTTTCATTTTCTCAGTGTCTCTCCTCTCTCTCTCTCTCTCTCTCTCTCTCTCTCTCTCTCTCTCTCTCTCTCTCTCTCTCTCTCTCTCTCTCTCTCTCTCTCATTCACACTCATGAGCAAACGCCGTAATACTTGTTTTTAATATACTTTATAAAATGGAATGCTTCTTGTGATGTTTCATCTATGATCCATTCAGTCGTTAGTTTAAACTTGTTTTAATAAAGTTAAGTGAGAATGAAAATACTTGGCGAATGAAAGAATTTATATTGAAAGCTTTTAGTATGTTCAATTCAATTCAATTCAACTTTATTTTAAAAAGGGTTACAAATTGGGCACGCAGGCCCGCCTTACAATCGGCCCTTCCAATAAATCATCTTTCATTCATCAATAGTGCATGATACATTCACATATGAAATATACATTGTCAAATGAATGTTGTAAACATAAACAATGCATATTACAATGTTATGAGACACATCCCTCTCCAACCCACACATCCCCTTCCACCCACATACACCCCATCCACCCACACACACAACCCCCACACAACACACACACCTCACCCAACCACATATATCACCCGCCCACACACACACCTCCACCAATCAACACACCCCGCACCCACCCACCCGCATATACATTCCCCACCCACCAACCCACACAACCCCCCACCTACCAACACCCACACACTTCCTACCATCCAAACACCCCCACCCACACATACATCCGTCACCCACATACATGCATGAGAGTAGCTAATTACTTCACCATCATCATCATCTAGTAATGTGTAGGCAATTGCTCTTTTGCCATGAACGTAATTTTAGCATATTTATATATGAATGCAATTGTTGTAATCGCAAATATAAAGGAAAACACACAATATACCTTGTCTTGTAAATACACGTATTTCTGAACAAAATAAAAGTTTTCAACAAAAAAAAAACACTCCGATATCAGGATAGTTTGCGGACTCATTTATTCATTCAATAGCATGTCCCTTGCAGATCCTCGCTCCCATAATAACCTTTCAGAAAATTGGTCACACGCAAGATATCCCGCGTCCGATACACCCGTCTTGAGATCACCTGCAACATCATGCACCCATCTTCTCTTTGGCCCTCCTCTTCCTCTCATCCCGGTCATATACCTTTTCGTGATTGTTCTCTCCAAACTTTCCTGACGTTTTGACTTGAGTTGAGTTGAGCTAAGAACTGACATCACAGCACTCAGTGCATTCCCATGCACGCTCCGTCCCCTAGTTCAACAGCCAGCGAAGAGACATACTACTAATCGTTCCCACCGCTTTCTGATAGAAATTCTCCTGCCTTAACTCTCAGTTTTGAAATTCATCCAGAACCCCTGCCAATCCCCCTCTATATCATTCTTTCCACATACGGCTTCTCAATCTGCCCCCCCCCCCCCCACCTTCTCCACCAGGACCCACAGACGCCCGACCATCTCTCCCTTGTCCATAGGTAATCTACTAATCAAGCGGTGCATTCCCTCCTAGCCTATCAGTCTGTTCATTCCCTTCCTCCCCCCCCCCCCCGCACTCCAGCATGGCCAGGGAAAAACCATATATACACTTCTTACAACCTGTGACCTCTGAAGCGAGGTGAGCCATTCCACAGGAAACATTCCTTTCTCCACTCTACTAAGTATACTCCCTGAGTCCGTTATGAAGACTGAATATTGCAGTGGTCTCCTCTAACCAACAGAATGCCGTTTTTTTTTTTTTTTCATGGCGTTTCAAGTGGCCAAAATATTTGAAATTTCAGTATTTTAAAAATAGTTTTTAGTAGCCAACCTTCTTCAATATTCAGATCTTGTCGCATGGATGCATTTGTTCTTTTCTTTATCCATGATATTCTTAAACAATATAAAATAACACAGAGTAATGCAGCTTTACAGAACAGAATTGCGAAACATACAGGACGTTGCAGCTACTAATCTTCATCAGCAAACAAATACATACACAAAAACAACATATAATCACGGAGAAGACCCTCCGGTGACTACATTAAGGCATATCTTCTTCTTCTGCGTTCATCCGGATTTTTTTTTCGGATGTGACTGCGTTGTGCCTGTTTACAGCAGAGCTGCGTTCTTGCGCCGTTAGGCCGACACATCCGACTTCTGCGGGCATTTGTTGACCGGGTTAACCTTCCCTGGGCATTAAGGCATATGAACGGGATGAGAGGAATACAAAGATGAAAAATTTAGAACAATGAAGAGAAAATTAGAATTTGAAAGAAAAAGAAATATTGCTATTTATCTCAGAATCCCAGGTTGTGAAACTCTTCCTCTCTTCCAGGGCATAACCCCTCCGTGATTGTTCTCTTCAAACTTTCGTGACGTTTCAAGTAACCAAAATATTTCAATTGTCTTTGTTTTATCGTCTTTAGTTGTCAACCTTCATCAATATTCATGTCTACTCGACTTGAAGCATCACAGCCTGGGATTATGAAATAAGTAGCAAAGAATTGTGTTCAAATTTTCATTTTCTCTTCATTGTTCTTATTTTTTTCATCTTTTCATTCTACTCATCCCGTTCTTATTCCATAATTTAGTCACGGGAGGGGCTTCTGCGTGATTATATGTTGTGTTTTGTGTATGTATTTGTTTGTTGATGAAGGCTAATCGCCGCAATGTCCTGTGTGTTTCATAATTATGTTCTGTGAAGCTGCAATTGTTGTTGTTTGCATATCCTTTACAGGACATTGCTGTCAATATCAGCATCTTTCAGCTGATTGTTGATTTCTTGGCAAGATTACGCTCAGTAGTTTGCCATTGCTTTCTGAGCTGCCGGCTCACATACCCCGTAAGTTACCGACGCGATTCGAACCACTGCTGATTCTCACCGTCGTCACGTTACCTACGAGAGTATACGAGATTACGGATAAAAGTTGCCAACCTCTAGGCCAGGAAGCCGGCGAAGCTGCAATACTTTGTGTTATTTTATATTGTTTACATTTTCACAGCTTTACCGCAGTTCCACTAATTTAATTTTATCCAAGAAATTCTTAAAACCGTTTGCACACTAATCATGTTAATTTCCCTGATTATGTCCCGATCAGAATCTTTGAATGAAAGAGCGTGTTGAAATGCTATATATATATATATATCAAGACGGCAAGGTGCCAATGGAATGGATATATATAAAACCTGTATTGCTGTGTGGCAGCGTTTTTTTTTGTTTGTTTGTTTGTTTTTGGTTTTTTTTTTAATGTAAATGAACAAATTAAGAAGAAATTAGAAGCAACAGAGATGTGGTTCCTGAGACGAATGTTGCGAATTCCTTGGACTGCCCGAGTAACTAACAACGACTGCCTGAAACAGGCTAATGAAACTAGAACACTATATACAACAACTAGCTGACCCGGCCCGGCTTCGCCCAGACCCTGATGGGGAGCATCTCATTTAATTCATATAAGTAGTCATATAAGTTCTCGTTCCCGTTACCGACTATCTGTCTGTCTGTCTGTCTGTCTGTCTGTCTGTCTGTCTGTCTGTCTGTCTGTCTGTCTGTCTGTCTGACCCGGCCCGTCTTCGCCCAGACCCTGATGGGGAGCATCTCATCTAATTCATATAAGTAGTCATATAAGTTCCCGTTCCGACTATCTATCTGTCTGTCTGTCTGTCTGACCCGGCCCGGCATCGCCCAACTCCTGGTGGGGAGCATCTCATTTAATTCATATAAGTAGTCATATAAGTTCCCGTTCCCGACTGTCTGTCTGTCTGTCTGTCTGTCTGTCTGTCTATCTATCTATCTATCTGTCTGTCTGTCTGACCCGGCCCAGCCCATGGTGGAGAGCATCTCATTTAAATTATATAAGTAGTCATATAAGATCCCGTTCCCGACTATCTGTCTGACTGTCTGTCTGTCTTGGGTAAATGTAGGAGGGAGGAGGAAGAGGGAGGTGGAGGAGAGAGTAGGAGGAGAGAGGAGGCGGAGGGAGGAGGAAGAGGGAGAAGGAGGAGGGAGAAGGAGGAGAAGGAGGGGGAGGAGGAGGAGGAGGGGAGGAGGAGGAGGGAGGGAGGATGAGGAATGTGAAGGGAGGAAGAGGGAGGAGGTAGAGGGAGGAGGAGGATGAGGGAGACGGAGAGAGGAGGAGGAGGGAGGAGGAGGAAGAGGGAGGAGGAGGAATGTGAAGGGAGGAGGGGGGAGGAGGTAGAGGAGGAGGAGGGAGGAGGAGGAGGTAGAGGGAGGAGGAGGGGAGGAGGAGGAGGGAGGAGGCGGAGAGGGAGGAGGAGGGAAGGAGGAGGGGGAGGAGTGAGGAGGAGGGAGGAAGAGGAGGAGGAGGGAGGAGGAGGAGGAGGGAGGAGGATGATGGAGGAGGAGAGAGGAGAAGGAGGGATGAGGAGGAGGGAGGAGGAGGAAGAGGGAGGAGGAGGAATGTGAAGGGAGGAGGAGGGAGGAGGTAGAGGGAGGAGGGAGGAGGAGGAGGGAGGAAGAAGGAGGAGGAGGGAGAAGGATGGATGAGGAGGAGGAGGGAGGAGGAGGAAGAGGGAGGAGGAGGAATGTGAAGGGAGGAGGAGGTAGAGGGAGGAGGAGGAGGATGAGAAGGGAGGAGGAGGGATGAGGAGGAGGGAGGAGGGGGAAGAGGGAGGAGGAGGAATGTGAAGGGAGGAGGAGGGAGGAGGTAGAGGGAGGAGGAGGAGGGAGGAGGAGGAGAGTGAGGAGGAGGAGAGGGAGGAGGAGTGAGGAGGAGGAGAGGGAGGAGGAGGAAGGAGGAAGGGGAGGAGGGAGGAGGAGGGAGGAAGAAGGAGGAGGAGGGAGGAGGAGGGAGGAGGAGGAAGAGGGAGGAGGAGGAATGTGAAGGGAGGAGGAGGGATAGGGAGGAGGGGGGAGGGGAAGAGGAAGAGGGTAGGAGGAAGAGTGGAGAGGAGGAGGGAGGAGGTAGAGGGAGGAGGAGGAGGGAGGAAAAGGGAGGAGGAGAGAGGAGGAGGAGGAGGAGGTAGGAGGAGGAGGAGGGGGAGGAGAAGGAAGGAGGAGGAAGAAGGAGGAGGAAGAGGGAGGAGGATGGAGGAGGGGAGAGGGAGGAAGAGGGAGGAGGAGGAAGGAGGAGGAGGAGGAAGGAGGAGGAAGAGGGAGGAGGAGGAAGAGGGAGGAGGAGGATGGAGGAGGGAGAGGGAGGAGGGGAAGAGGAAGAGGATAGGAGGAGGAGGAGGGGAGAGGGAGGAGAAGGAAGGGAGAAGGAGGAGGAGGAGGGAGGAGGGGAGAGGAGGAGGGAGGAGGCAGAGGGAGAAGAAGGAAGGAGGAGGAGGAAGGAGTGAGAGGAAGGAGGGAGAATGAGGAGGGTAGGAAGGAAAGGGAGGTGGAAGAGGAGGAGGAGGGAGGAGGAAAGAGGTAGGGGGAGGAGGATGGTAGAGGGAGGAGGAGGAGGAAGGAAAGGGAGGAGGAAGAGGAGGAGAAGGGAGGAGGAGGGTGGAGGGAGGAGGGGGAGGAGGAGGAGGAGGTAGGAGGAGGAAGAGGGAAGAGGGAGAAGAAGGGAGAAGGAGGAGGGAGGATGATGAGGGAGAAGGAGGCAGGAGGAGGAGGAGGGAGGCAGGAGAAGGAGGAGGGATGAGGAGGGAGAGGGAGGAGGAGGGAAGATGAGGGAGGAGGGGGGAGGAGGCGGAGGGAGGAGGATGGAGGGGAGAGGAAGAGGGAGAAGGAAGAGGGAGAAGGAGGAGGGAGGAGAGAGAGGGATGAGAGGGAGGAGGAAGAGGAGAAGGGTGGAGGGAGAGGTAGAGGGAGGAGAAGAGAGGAGGAGAGAGTTCGCCATTCCGAATTCATACTCGTCTAGTTCTTCCCTTCTACACGACTGTAGATAACTTCCTTACACATAAAAAGATGAATTGTTATTGATATTGCCGTGGCATGGAGGAATATCAGCAGCAGAGTTGATCCAAAAAACCAAAGACTGAGATCTACGGAGAGCCATGAACGCCTACGCCAGCCGGCACGGCACTTGATGATGATGATTGCCGTGTGACGATTCCGTGTAGTCACGTCATTTTCTTCCCTTTCCCTTAGCGTTTTGGTTCGGGGATTTCTTTCATCATCATCATTCATATATTTACGTACGTATTTTGGGAGGGGGAGGAGGGAATTTCATCTCAATCGGATGGGCCGCTTCGCGAACAAATAAAGGACATACATATATATTTACATATATATTTACATACATACACTTTGTTTTATAGATATAGATAAGAAAGAGAGAAACAGGTTTCTTTGGTCATGTAATGAGAATAGAGGCATTGGAGAACATCGTGACAACTGGAAATATCGAGGGGAAGAAAGGCAGAGGCAGACCAAGAGAAATGATGCTAGACGGATTGAGACGGTGGCATGGAGGAATACCATCAGCAGAGTTGATCCAGAACACCAAAGACCGAGATCTGTGGAGAGCCATGAACGCCTACGCCAGCTTGCAGGGCACTTGATGATGATGTCTAGATCTGATGTCTAGAATCTAGATCGCCAGGGTTGCCATTCTAGATGTTTTACATCTGGATCTAGATGTTTTCTGGCAAAAAAAAAAGTGGCAACCCTGGATACAATACATACAACAGAACACGAATAATGGGCGTGCGACGTACGATTCCCTTTTCTATTGTCGGACGAAAACACAAACCAGAATTCTACCCGCAGATCTCTTACTAAGGCGGTAAATCCTTTGTTTCTACTGCAGTTGTACATCATTGTACTGTTTTATTCAATCTAGCATCCATTTTTACTTGTGTCTTGTATGTTTGGACTATATTCAAGTTAGCCAGCTCATCCCAAACTGCCATTTATTTTTATTATGAAAATAATCGCCTGCTGCGATGATGTATTTCTATGGCGGGAAGGAGCCATTTTTCTTGTAACAGTGATCATGTATATTGTAATGTTGTTGTGACATATTCACAGCGAATGTCATTTCAATGAATGCATCTTTGCATTCAACACTTATTATAGTATTTATATGAAATCTGTCATCACTCTACACCAGTGGTTCTCAACCTTTGTTGGCCCATTCACCCCTTCACCATATGTTCTGAATGTCACCCCCCCCCCTTTTTTTTTTTTTACACAGTATACGTAAAAATTGAAGCTAACTTTAATAACACATACTAGAACAAGACTCCTGAATACAGTACAGGTAGGCCCCGGTTAACGTAGGGTTACATTCTTGGAAAATACGGCGTTAAGTGAAACATATGTATAGCGAAACACTATTTCCCATAGAATTAAATGAAATACAGTGAATTGTGTACCACAGTAATGTTTACTTTGGTGGTTGTTGATATTTATTGGCTAAATAGAGGTGGGTTGCAGGGCGAGTAGTAGAAATATTGGGACGTAGAGGCATTAAATTCTGAGGATGAAACTAACCTCTTCCTGCCTCTTGTCTTGGCTCTTCTTTGCTTGAACAAATAATGTGTCCATTGTCTGCTGCACAGTAGCCACCCTCCTCAGTATCAGCACTCGCCGCTTTACCTGTTGTCTGAATGTTGTGCAGGTGTGTGCGCTTCTTTAAGCACTCAAACCAACCATGACTCACTCCAAAGCTATCGGCACTACTAGTACTGCTCTCACTCGCTTTCTTCAGTAGATCTTCATAGAGAGACTTTGCTTTCTCTTGTGTAACCATCTTGCTCACAGGCATATTCCGTTGGTTCTGGTCTTCAATCCAGATGGCCAATTGTGCTTCCATGTTCTCCATAAGAATACTTCTGGTATGAGTGTCTTGGAAGCACTCAAAGGGGTTACGTTTTAGACCCTCTTTGATTTTGTCAGCACCTGCGTGAATTGTCCTTACCGTCGTTGGAGGTAAACCATGGACGTTACCAATATCAAAAACCCGATCGTCAGTCTCAAAACGACATTATGGCAAATTGTAGCGACGTAAAGTGAAGTTAGTCCCTTAAGCGACAACAATATTATAGCGAAATGACGTATACCGAGGCGACATATAGCGAGGCCTACCTGTATATGATACTGGAGATATACCTCATGAATTACGTAATTCTATATTTATTGCAATCCCGAAGAAATCAGGAGCCTTGGAATGTGATCAACATCCAACAATTAGTATAATGAGTCACATCACGAAGATTTTGCTAAGAATTATCATGCAAAGGAAGAAACATACAACCTGAAATAGGAGAGGAACAATGTGGGTTTGTAGAAGGCAAGGGTACCGTAAATGCTGTGTATATACTGAGAACAGTAATTGAATGTTCTATAGAAGTAAATAAAGTCCTACATCTTTCCTTTTATTGACTACACAAAGGCTTTCGATAAATTAAAACATGTCAACATTATGAAGATGCTTGCAGATCTACAAATTTATAGAAAAGACCTTAGACTTGTAAAAAACAAATATTGCAAACAACAAGCTGCCATAAGTATTGATAATGAAGTAGGCCAATATCAGCATATTAAGAGAGGTGTGAGACAGGGATGTGTAATGTCTCCAGATCTTTTTTTCCTTATACAGTGAAAATATTTTCAGAAATTTAGAAGATATGAGAGGAATCACCATTGGGGGACGATAACATCAATAACATTAGATATGCGAATGGTACAGTATTGATTGCAGACAATAAGCAGGATCTGCAACATTTAGTAGATGCGGTTGTTGCACACAGTGAACAACAGGGGTTAGAATTAAATTGTAAGAAGACACAGATTATGGTCGTCACTAGAAAGAATGAAATACCATAGTGCAATATACAGGTAATTGGGAATATTCTTAAACACGTGAATCAATACAATTATCTCGGAACAGTCATAAAATCTTATGGGAGATGCCTTGAAGAGATTAGAACAAGAATTGCCATGGTGAAGGTAGCCTTTTTCAAGATGAAAAACATACTGACCAATAAAAAGATGTCAATTGCTATCGAGAAAAAGAGTATTGAGGTGGTACATAGAGCCTTTACTTTTGTATGGACGTGAAGCATAGACAATTAGCAGGCAAGCTGAAAAACATCTGATGGCTGTGGATATGTGGTTTCTGAGGGAAATTCAAAGAATACCATGGACAGACAGAGAAACCAATGACCAAGTCCTACAAGAAACAAATTAAAACCGTAAACTCATTAGAGAAATTAGACGTAGACAGTCAACATTTTTTGGACACATGAGAATAAATAAATTGGAGAACTTTGTGACAACTGGTAAGATTGCGGGGAAAAGAACAAGGGGAAGGCAGACAAGTAAGTACCTGGAGGGTTTGGCCATGAGGTATGGTCGAGACAAAAACTGCGAGCTGATCGACGACTCTGGTGATCGTGTGAGATGGAGAAACCTGACCGCCCACGATTATCAGCATGGTATACAATGATCACGATGATATATATATTTATTTATTTATTTGTAGACTTCTCATCATGGCAAAAAGAAATGCTAATGATCTGAGAGCACACCTGTCGATGTTTGAATCTAGCTATCCAATACAGAAAGGCTACATCGCCCAGTTGCTATTGGTCAACACTGCACCAGAAGTGGTAAGAACTGTTAAGGCTATTGTGGAGACGGCAGAACCAAGCAAACCTATTAATGAGGGAAGTCTTATTTATAATGTGTACCATGTAAAAAGACTGGATTTTGGTAAAAAAAAATATAACTTAACAAGACAATGGCCATCGCTTATTAAACTGTTCATTCAGAAATTCCCAATAACTTTCAGAAGTTTACCTTCACCGCCGACTTCTTCGGATCCTGTTCACCCATCAGCTTTATCATCTGAACAAACTACGCCAACATCAGAATCATTGCCACAGACAACACCCAGCCAGCCATTGAAAACTTGCCCACCTTCTGTTTCAGCATCAGAAAGTCTGCCATCACCCAAGAAACTGAGAAGAGATTGTGCAAGCTGTGTCTCCAAGCAACGCACAAATATTAATATGTTGCATGAAAACCAGCGTTTAAGCCGTCAGATAAAAGAGCTTAAGAAAGCAGAGTTTTATCCAATGAAAAGAATCAATCAAAATATCAAGAGGAAGGTTCACTCAGTTAACATTTGGAAAGTTAGAAATACAGGTTTGAACAAGGAGTCAGTTGGCACAATACAGGAAATCCTTACAGGCATCACAACAGATATTGGAATCCTTGCAGGCATCACAGCAGAAATTACAGGAATCCTTGCGGGCATCACAGGAGAAATTATTGGAGTCCTTAGAAAGCTTTATCAAAAGACTCCAGGAAGAAAATAAGAATTTGAATGAAGAACTGAAAAGAACATGTAAGACAACTGAGAAAGCACCTGTGGGACCAGGTGGAGAAAGTGGTGGAACAGCCTGAGTACCCATATGTGAAGAGAATGTTAGGGAAGGGGGGAATTGACTTTGGCTCTATACGTATCTCAAAACTAAGAAGGAAGACCAGGAGAACTTTCAGTCAGATAGCATTTGGAACCATTTGCAGTATGATTCTTCGCTGGCTGTTGAACGAAGGATGGAACGCGTGTGGGAATGTCCTGAGTGCAGTGATGTCGGTTCTTAGCTCAAATCAACTATAGTATTTATGTGTAATTTGTAATCACTCTACATGAACAACATCGTTAATAATTCTGCAACTTTTCATCACGACTTCACTTGTCAGAATGTCATCTAAATCTAAGCTCTCTGCTAGACAGCAGACATGATGTACTCTATATATTTATTTATTTATTTATTCGTAGAAGCTGACTTTTCATCATGGCAAAAAGAAATGCTAGTGATCTGAGAGCACACCTGTCAGTGTTTGAACCTAGCTATCCAATACAGAAAGGCTATGTCGCTCGGCTACTATTGGTCAACACTGTACTAGAAGTGATAAGAACTGTGAAGGCTATTGTGGAGACTGCAGAACCAAGCAAATCTATTAATGAAGGAACTCTTAATCGTAATGTCTACTATATTAAAAAAACTGGTTTTTGGTAAGAAATATAACTTAACAAAACAATGGCCATCAGTTATTAGACTGTTCATTCAGAAATTCCCAATAACTTTCAGAAGTTTACCTTCACCGCCGACTTCTTCAGATCCTGTTCACCCATCAACTTTATCATCTGAACAAACTACGCCAACATCAGTATCATTGCCACAGAGAGACAGCCCACCAACAACACCCAGCCAGCCATTGCAAACTTGCCCACCATCTGTTTCAGCATCACAAAGTCTGCCATCACCCAAGAAACTGAGAGGAGATTGTGCAAGCTGTATCTCCAAGCAACTCACAAATATGAATATGTTGCATGAAAACCAGCGTTTAAGCCGTCAGATAAAAGAGCTTAAGAAAGCAGGGTTTTATCCAATGAAAAGACTAAATGAAAATATCAAGAGGAAGGTTCACACAGTTGTCATTTGGAAAGCTAGAAATACAGCTTTGAACAAGGAGTCGGTTGGCACTAAGAAATTACAGGAGTCCTTGCAGGCATCACAGCAGAAATTGGAGTCCTTGCAGGCATCACAGCAGAAATTGGAGTCCTTTCAGGCATCACAGCAGAAATTACAGGAGTCCTTGCAGGCATCACATCAGAAATTGGAGTCCTTGCAGGCATCACAGCAGAAAATTGAGTCCTTAGAAAGCTATAACAAAAGACTCCAGAAAGAACATTATAATTTGACTGAGGAACTGAAAAGAGTAAGTAAGACAACTGAGAAAGCTTCCTCGGAACATAAGAATGAAATCTTCAGACTCCAGGCAGAAAATAAGAATCTGAGTGAAGAGCTGGAAAGAGCACATGAGAAAACTGAGCAAGCTAACAATGATGTCTTCAGAGAGAAAGCACAGAGTGAATCGCCAAGTATGATAAAGCAGATGCATCCATCTGTTCAAGAACTTCGGGAAAAAGTTTGACATCTTCAGTCTTAGAAAATGAAGTTGCAATGCTGGAGAATTCATAAGGTAGCATGATTGCTACCACAAAGAGTGACAAGAAGTATGATTTTAAGTTTCATTGTTGCAAATGTCAATGTAGGCAATGTATCTTCTTCTTCTTCTGTGTTCATCCGGAGACTTTTATTGGACGTGATTGCGTTGTGCCTGTTTACAGCAGAGCTGCGTTCTTGCGGTGTTAGGCCAACACAACCGACTTCTGCGGGCATTTGTTGACCGGGTTAACCTTCCCAGGGCAATGTATCTTATTTATTACATCATATTTCATACACATTTTTTGACAAAGTATTTTCAGTGCAATTAGGCTGAAATTTAATAAGGAAGTTAGATCTTTATTACATAGTTTAGATTGCCCAGACTGTCTTTCTTAGGAGAGTCTGGCATACAAGACTACAACCTCCATGCATGAGAATGGAGGTGGAAGCAGTAACAGCAGATTCCCGATGATTTGAGGAGACCGCTGCAACACACATTGTATTCATTACGGACTCACAGAGTATGCTTAGTAAGGTGGAGAAAGAAATGGTTCGTGTAGAATGGCTTGCCTCGCTTCAGAGGTCACAGATTGTGAGAATTGTATGGATTTTCGGGAGAATGAACATGCTGATAGGCTGGCAGGGAATGCACCTTTTGGTGGTAGATTACCTATGGACAAGGGAGAGGTGGTTGAACGCCTGCGGGACCAGTTCGAGAAAGCAGTGGAACAGACTGAGCACCCGTATGTGAAGAGAATGTTGAAGGAGGGGTGTGTTTAGCAGGGTCTCCTTACGTATCTCAAAACTGAGAGCGAAGACCAGGAGAACTTTCAATCAGATGGCATTAGGAACCATTAGCAGTATGATTCTTCATTGGCTGATTAATGAGGGATGGAGTGCATTTGGGAATGTCCTGTGTGCAGTGATAACTCAAATCAACCATAGTATTTATGTGTAATTTTTCATTGCTCTACATGGAGAACACCGTTTATAATTCTGCAACTTTTCAACTTGACTTCATTTGTCATAATGTCATCTAAATCTAAGTGATTTCAACATGACTTTACTTGTCAGAGTGTCATCTAAATCTAAGTGATTTCAACATGACTTTACTTGTCAGAGTTTCATCTAAATCTAAGCTCTCTGCTAGACAGCCTTATGTAGACATGGCCTGGTCTGTATATACAATTATATTTATTTATTTATTTGTAGAAGCAGACTTTTCATCATGGCAAAAAGAAATGCTAGTGATCTGAGAGCACATCTATCGATGTTTGAACCTAGTTATCCAATACAGAAAGGCTACGTCGCCCGGCTGCTATTGGTCAACACTGCACCAGAAGTGATAAGAACTGTCAAGGCTATTGTGAAGACGGCAGAACCAAGCAAACCTATTAATGAGGGAAGTCTTGTTCGTAGTGTGTACCATTTTAAAAAACTGGTTTTTGGTAAGAAATATAACTTAACAAGACAATGGCCATCATTTATTAGACTTTTCGTTCAGAAATTCCCAATAACTTTCAGAAGTTTACCTTCATCGGCAACTTCTTCAACTCCTGTTCACCCATCAGCTTTATCATCTGAGCAAACTACGCCAACATCAGAATCATTGCCACAGACAACACCCAGCCAGCCATTGCAAACTTGCCCACCATCTGTTTCAGCATCACAAAGTCTGCCATCACCCAAGACACTGAGAAGAGATTGTGCAAGCTGTGTCGCCAAGCAACGCACAAATATTAATATGATGCATGAAAACCAGCGTTTAAGCCGTCAGATAAAAGAGCTTAAGAAAGCAGGGTCTTATCCAATGAAAAGAATCAATCAAAATATCAAGAGGAAGGTTCACACAGTTGTCATTTGGAAAGCTAGAAATACAGCTTTGAACAAGGAGTCGGTTGGTACTAAGAAATTACAGGAGTCCTTGCAAGTATCACAGCAGAAATTGGAGTCTTTGCAGGCATCACAGCAGAAATTACAGAAGTCCTTGCAGGCATCACATCAGAAATTGGAGTCCTTAGAAAGCTATATCAAAAGACTCCACAAAGAAAATTATAATTTGACTGAAAAACTGAAAAGAGTACGTAAGACAACTGAAAAAGCTTCCTTGGAAACATGAGAATGAAATCTTCAGAGAGGAAGCACAGAGTGAATAACAGAGTATTAAAGAACAGATCCATCCATCTGTTCAAGAGCTTCAGGAGGAAGCTTCACATCTTCAGTCTTAAAAAATGAAGTTGCAATGCTTGAGAATTCAGAAGATAGCATGATTGTCATAACATTGTGCCATGGATCTTTCCCAGTTCAACTCTGTGTTAACCCTCTGTCATAACATGGTGCCAACTGATCTTTCCCAGTTCTGCTCTGTGTTAACCCTCTGTCTGCAATGGATCTGTCCGACTGGCAGGATGGTGCAGCTAGCGGAGGCAATACATGTAATTTTGCTACATGTATTTACTGAACTTTAGTTTCTGTAATTCACACAATATTTGCTGCATCAATCTCTTTGAGGCAAGAAGTAACACTAGAGAGCGTGATAGAGAGTTCTTGACTTCTCAGCATAAATGAACATGTGAATGGTTTCATCAGCAGTGAATGGTTTCATCAGCAGTGAATGGTGTCATTATTGCTGTGTGAACAGTGCTTGTGTTTGCACAAATACTCACATACATGCAACAGGCATTGAGCCTTTCAGTTTGTTTTCAAAGTACAAATATATATAGGGTTTCTGTGGTTCATTTCAGATGTCTGTTTCTACTAAAGATTGCACAGATTTCACAAAAATTTATTGCTGGGTATTATCACTTAATTTGAACTTCCAAATGTTCAATGTCAGAACAATAGTATGTCATTAGGTACTCTTGACTTGTCTGTGAGCATATATAGGGCTTACTTCAATTGTGTCATGTAAGTGATGTATTTATTTTGAAACAAATCAGCTGGGCCATTTTGGTTGCTTCGTTATCTCTGAACGTGTAATATCAGAAGTATTTTGCTTTATGCTTGTTTTATCAGCCCATAGTAATATATATATAGTTACATGGTTGAACCTAAAAACTTTTGATTTTTAAGTAACCAAACCATTTTCAAATATGTTGGCACCCATTTCAGTTTTTTTTATAAGATCAGAACATTTGATATTGAAACAGAAGAATTGCTCTCTCAGTTCATGGCAATGGAATTTACAGTAAATTAACATGCCACGTGTCATTTATGACAATAGTAATGTTTAGATGATTGTCACCAACACTATGCAGTAAATGTCACCACCACTATGCAGTAAATGTCACCACCACTATGCAGTAAATGTCACCAGTACTATATGAAAATGTATACTCACAGAAGCTTAATGACACCTGTAGAGTTGACTGTAGTGTGTGACATTCTAACACATTAAAGGTGCTAATCGAATTCATGTTTAGGAAAACATGCCAACCTGGTACAGCTGTGCTACTGAAAACTCATGAAACATGCCAGCAGCACAACTATGTTTGTTATGTTTGACTCATATACCCTTGATCTTCTTATTAAAATTGAGAAACAAATTTATATTTCTCTTTAACACCTGCTCTGACCTAATTACAAATGTGCTCGGGGTAGCAAAATGTGCAGCTTTCAAGGTAAATAAATACAGAATGCTTGTGCTTGCTTATTGCTTATTGTACATGACACTATAATTTTATTGTAGGGTGGCAAAATAAATTGAATGGTGTATTTGCTTAATCTTGCAAGATCTGACCTAATAAAAATAATTTCAATGGCCTCACAATAAACCCAGCTTCAAAAGTCAGTCATGGTAATCTGTTAATGAAGCCAACAGACATCAAATATCTGCATATCTATGGGAGTAGAAAACAGTACAGATGCTGTCACTGTTTTATCAGTGTCACATGACCTGAGTCAGTGAAGGATTTAATCATGTCATTGATTATTAATATTTACTTCATTATTATAACTCACAGAATCATGTTTTTGTTTTGTAAATTCAAAATAAATAACTCTTAGTTTGGTTATTTACTATTTCTAAAGCTCATGATTTTGTATTTTTAAAAAAGTTCAAAGCCACTATAAATTTTGTAATAGATGTAGGTTTGAATCCTCAGTAAGGATTCTCTCGGGGGCAAAATGAAAAACCTGAACCTATGCAGTTCACGGCGACTGCACTAGCCAGGCGGCCTTTATTCCGCAGGCTCAAGATCCCCCATGTCCTACACCGCAAAATACTATAGGCAGCTGACAGTTTTTTTTATATATAAGTCCACAGAAAATACGTTTCACTTGCTGGAGAATAAAATTAAATCGATACTTTTATTTTGGGGGGGGGGGGGGGGGGGGGGGGGGGGGGTATCTGATCCGACCCAAAGAAAGATATTTTGTTATCATACTGTCGAGAGAGCAGAAACTAATGTATACCTTTAGCAAAGATACCCACGAAGTGTTGGGGGTCTAACTGTTGCTGTAGTTGCTATAAAGTTTATTACTTTATTCACAATTTGTATTATTGTATGACGGTCATAGTGCACTGTTTTTGCATTTGGAAAAAAATGTGCCATATTTTTTTTATGGTTTCAGTCTATTTCATGTACCTATTCACTTTACCTACAGTCAATAGCACATGGCATGTGATACACCCACAGTGGTCACAGAACTCTGCAGCAGGTGTCATGTTATACACCCACATTTGTCACAGAAAACGGCAGCTGGTGTCACATTCATCATCATCAAGTGCCGTGCCGGCTGGCGTAGGCGTTCATGGCTCTCCATAGATCTCGGTCTTTGGTTTTCTGGATCAACTCTGCTGCTGATATTCCTCCATGCCACCGTCTCAATCCATCCAGCATCACTTCTCTTAGTCTACCTCTGCCTCTCTTCCCCTCGATCTTTCCAGCTGTTACGATGTTCTCCAATGCCTCTCTTCTCATCACGTGACCGAAGAAAGATGTTTGTCTCTGTCTTATTGTTGTATATAATGTTCTAGTTTCATTAGCCTGTTTCAGGCAGTCGTCGTTAGTTACTCTGGCAGTCCAAGGAATTCGCAACATTCGTCTCAGGAACCACATCTCTGTTGCTTCTAATTTCTTCTTAATTTGTTCATTTACATTCCAAGATTCACTGCCATACAGCAAAACTGGTTCTACATAGCATTTCAGCACTCTCTTTCTTACATTCAGTGATAGTGACTTATTGCATAAGATACTCTTCATTTTCTGAAATGCGGCTTTTGCCTGCCCTATTCTGCTCCTAATCTCTGTTGTACATCTTCCATCTGATGTTATAAATGCCCCTAGGTATCTAAAATTATCAACTTGGTTAAGGATTTTCCCTTCTATTTCTATGTCACATTTTGGTGTCACCATTTTCTTTGATATTACCATTGTTAGTTTTCTTGTATAAAAGAGAGTCTTCCTGCATCTCGTGTACCTCCCCCTCTACCTCAATATAGTTACTTAGTAGGTCACTTTAATCGAATCGACAATTAACATGTGTTATTTGATCGTCTTACACATCATTATTATGCACTCTACCTCCGCCCCCCCCCCTGTCACACACTCCTTTTGTCTCCCCCCATACTCACTTTTTTTTTTTTTCGCCCCCCCCCCATCTTTCTTCCCCCCCCCCCCTGATTTTTATGCTACTGGTGCTATACAGGGAGAAAAGATCTAGTACAGTATGATACAAGACGAGACAGCACACATACGCTCTCTCTGATTATATACATACCAGTAGGCATTTATAAAAATAAAGTTCATGGATATAATACTCCCTCATATATTATTTCACTATATTATAATTTGTACTATGAGTCCTATATATATGAGTATCATATCAGACCTATAATAATTTATAGGGTCTCGTGTATCATATATTCATGAAGATTTACAGGTTTCTGTCTATGATCGGTAGCACGTATCGAATATCATTGCTCATCACAGTAGTCAATCTCAGTCACACAGGTATATGGTTTACTTTATCATCATGATCTCGTATCACCGTTCACAGTTCTTAATCTATTACGGGACAGCAGTCCTATCAATCATATTGTTCACAGCTCATCTAGCCTATCACACGGTTCCGATCCTCTATCAACTGTTCATCACCTAGTTCTAGCACCTATCACGTAGTACGCGAATACTATCTACGAGAGTCTCCAGTTGTTCATGTTTATCCGGTGACGTATCCCCAGCCGCTTCTTAAATGTCTGCCTGATGACTTCGTCTGGCACTATCCTACAGGTCTCTGCGCCTCGATAGATCTAAATAGAGGACGCTCTATGCAATGCACCATGACATAGTCCTTCGTTGCGTACGATCCATACATCACTTCTAAAGCGCATATATCTGCTATATCCTGCTCTCATGCCTCTTTACACCTGTATCTTCTGACACTTTTGATTTACTCCTCTATACCGGCTCCTGCCTCTCTATCTAACTGCTCTCACGACTTCAGCCGATTAATCCGCTCAGCTATAGACTAGCCTAGCTATAAGGCATAAGATCAGGGTATGCTTGATTATACATGCCTCTCTTAATTTGAGTACTCATGTCGCATGACCTACTCATCTTACGTACCAATCAACACTTCTTAGAACAGTGAACAGCTCCTGGATACCTGCTCTATATGCATTGAAATCTTATCGTAAAGGCAAGTCTATATAGTATACCGTTCTGCACATTCATTTCATTCTATATCATGACCTTCAGTATGCGCGTAGTCACTTGTCTGAACCCGCTAGACCAGGAATAAACCACTCAGGGCAAAACTATCCTGGTCATCATAGCAAGTAATGCATCTCAAGCCAGTCTCGTTTTACAGATTACACACATCTTGAGGAGTTCATCCGCCAACGTGCACTCCATCTTATCTCTGTCACCTACTCCACTTACCTATCTCTCCCAGGCATACTATTACCCTACATTTATCGTTTTCTTCCAAACTTTCATGACTACGACTGATTTCACAGTGACCACTGATGCCTATATAACTAATTTGCTTGTTGTGTTTTGTCGCTTTTATTCTGTCTATTAATTAGCCAACCTTCTCAGTATCTAGCTCTTGAAGTGATCGAGCAGAGCCTACTTTACTTCTAGGTATCTTTATTAATAGGTGAGTGTATCTATAGTCATAACCACGTCGTCTTAACTAATTTACTACTTGCAAATGGTCATTTATGCGTGTCTTGAGTTCCAGGCTTCTCCTGCCTGATTATAAGTATAGTGTCCTGTCTCACAGCGTCGCTTTATATGTATCGTCAATTGTGAACCCAGACTGTTACTCTACTAACTTATAAGAATCTCAATCTTTTGTAGTTCCTTCTTAGATCCCATCTCCATACATTTTTAATGATATTGTTGTATAACTTCTGGACGAGCAACTTGATTAGTCGTCGTTCGATATTTCTTATGTTCATTAGTTGTCATCCTTTATTCTGTTGCCTAATCAATGACCCAACTGCATCTAGTTCAATAATGTCCCACCACCTCGACATCTATTTTTTCACTCCAGTTATACATTATATTTGATATTCTCCATAGTTCACGTAATTATCATGTAAGCATAAGTCACTTCTGTCTTATGTTGTTATAGATACTCATTTGTATTGTAAGACTCTGCTAACACCTATTTCATTTAGGCTGTACGAGTGTATATTATTAGTTCTCTCATACATACAGTCTGTTGATGTGGATAGTGACGTACGTATCACACTCAGTCATTGATATGATGATTTCTGCATATTTCAGGATCCTACTCCTACGACAGTTATCATGATGGTCCATCACGTATTCATATGCTCCCTGTTATAATGAATCTCTAGTGACACTCTATCTTCATATCATATTTTTTTCGTGACCGACAGGTATTACATCTAAATAGACCTGCTGACATGCACACAGCCCTGACGGAGGGGACTCTTGATTGATGTCAATGATCTGAGTATCGCCATCTATTCTAACCGCTGCTGTGGGTCTAGATATAGCATTGTTATGAGTTGTTACTACATGTGACAGAAAGCCCATATTCCTCATGATGTACAAAGTTTCTGATGGTTGTTACACAGTCAAATGCCTTGAATAATCCACAAACATGAGAATAAATTTACATTAAATTCTCCGCCACTTCTCATTATTAAACGAATGAGTATGTGATCTCTTGTTCCTCTTCCTGGTCTAAATCCAGCTTTGAACCACGTATAATCGCTTGTTCCATTTTCTCATGCCACAAATCTTCTAAAGGTAAGTCACTATACCGTGCATCATGCCACAAATCTTCTAAAATCAAGTCTCTATACCTACCTTATGTCATGGGTGCAATTCCTTTTCAGCACACAGATATCTTCAGCTCATCGGACAAAAAATTAGACCTCAGTCTTTCAGACGCTTTTCCAAACAACAAAGAGCTGATACACAGGAGTGGAATTTCACATAAAAATTAAAAAAAAATGTCAATGCAGATAAAAGTATACATTTGTGTAGATTTTCTGAGACATATTTCACTGTCTAAGTGGAGACAGATGTCACTGTGTTAAGGTGCGTACTTTAGTGGTACTTCTAATTGTGTGGTAGTTACTTATTTTGGTGTCACTTTCTATTATGAGACATTTATGTTCACTGTCTAATTGTGAGGATCAGATTCCCTTACTTTCTAAGGTTTTGATGACAGTACATGTTCTAAATTATATTTGTTTAATTGGTTAATATTAAGAGATTCTCATTTTATTCTAAGGTTTGATTATCATATGCATCTTCTAAGGTGATGTCAAATGTCTAAGTTCTTAGAGGAGACTAGATGTCATCTTTTCTAAGGTGGAGACATGTGTTCACATTATTCTTATGGTTTTGAGGTACAGTTATTGTAACCACTTGTCTTTAGTTTTGATAAACTTGTTATCACTTTTTTCTTTTAAGCTGAGACATGGTTTATCACCATTTCTATAGTTGAGGTTACTGATATGTCGTATGTCTAATGTGATCGTCAGGGATGTCACTTTTCTACTGTGAGATGAGAGGGCGATCTGTTTGCTTATGGTACTGACTGTTTACACTGACCTCTCAGGTGCTGCACTCACGACGGGAGAGCAGTAAAGTTCTCGTCTATGGAGTAGTACTACTCTTGACTTCTGGTTGTTATGAATCGCTATATTGTTGTCTATGGACGCTTGTTTTCGCATCTAAATCCAATGCGGTCTTGCTCTGCACTATTTTAACCAGTGTATGTTGAGTTGGTGGATTATCTTGATGATATGTTGTAGGACATTTTACTGGTGTATTCTGAAATAATCCGCGTCAAAGACGCCGTGGGTAGGTCTTTGCACTTTTTTGATGCAATTTATGTCTTTTGAGATTAGTTATATCACACAGAGAGTAGATGTATGTGGATATATGATTTTTTTGTTTTGAGGAGAGGAGGTTTGAGGTTTTGTAGATCGAGAGATGTATGTGTATGAGAGAGTATTGATGATTTTGAGATTTTATGCGTATTGATTGATGAGAGCTGAGAGAGAGCGATGATTGAGATGAGTATTGCTGTTGAGAGATGAGAATGTTAGAATGAAGAGTTGAGAAGAAGGAATGAAGATGATTAGAAGGAAGAAGATAGATAGAAGAAGAAGTATAGGTAAGGAATGAAGAAAGAAGATAGAAGTATTATGATGAAGAAGAATGAAATGAAGAATGTAAGTATTAGATTATGAAGAAAGATTTATTTGAAGAAGTACGAAGTTTATATGAAGATTTTTTTTTATATTTGGAATTAGAAGTGATAGTAAGGTAGAAGAAGATGTATGAAAGATATGAAGAAGATTATTGAAGAAGGAATTGCTAAGGAAGGTTAATGAATGAAGATAGAAGAAGAAGAAGAAGAATAGTAGAGTTTTAAAGATAGTAAGTAAGTAAGAGAAGTGAAATGAAGGGAAGTAAGGATAGAGGAAGAGATGAATGAGTAAGTATTGTATATTGTAAGAAGATGATGTAATGAAGTAAGATATGTAAGATGATAGAAGAGATAGAATGTAATGAAGAAGTAAGTATAGAAGAAGATAGATAGAAGAGATAGAAAAAGAAGATTTTATATTTTGAACGATGAAGGAAGAAGAATGAGATAGAAGTAGAGATCGATAGAAAGAAGTTTAAGAGATAGAGTATCGAGAAGAAGAATGGAAGAAGTTTATTAGAAGTCGAGTTAGTAATATTGAGATTTGATTGAAGATAGAAGAAGAACAGAAGAAGAATAGATAGAAAGATGGAAGATAAGATTTATATTTTAAGGAAGAAAGAAGTGTAATGAAGGAAGAATTTGTATATTATGATTAGGGAAGATTGTTAGAAGAATGAATATGTATAGGATAGATAGTAAGTATGTAGAATGTTAAGAAGTGAAGTGAGAAGAAAGAAGAAGAAGAAGAAGAAAGAAGAAGAAGAAGAAGAAGAAGAAAGAAAGAAAGAAAAGAAAAGAAGAAGAAGAGAAGAAGAAGAAGAAAGAAGGAAGAAGACGAAGAAGAAGACGACGAAGAAGAAGAAAGACGAAGAAGAAGAAGAAGAAGAAGAAAGAACGAAAGAAAAGAAGAATGAGACGTA
>JACEFZ010017195.1:0-17787 GCA_014155875.1 Cepaea nemoralis | reverse complement strand
AAGAAATGTCGAGTATTCATTCATCATCACCATCATCATCATCATCTTCCACTTCTGCCGTCAAGCGTCGTGGGGAGGAATATTTGCGCTGAAGCGCCCGTGGGTGGCACTGGATAGTGTAATTCCGTGGATTGCACAATGTCTTTGATGTTGTCAACCATTTATCTTGACGTCTTTTGGTCTCATCGCAGATGATCTTTGATGTAAGGCCAGTGATGGTAGTTGTTGGTGTTGCATTCTAACGACATGCCAAAACCTACTTGATATTCTGTCTTTCAATAATTGTGGCAACAGGTGTTGATCCCACATGTCAGGTCTGATAACAGCATTTCTACTCGGTCTCGGATTAGTTAAGTTGGCAGCTCTCCTCAGGCATCTCATCTCGCAGTGTGTGGATTTTGCGAAATGTGATTGGGATAAAGTCCAGGTGTAGATTTGTAGCATAGGGTTGTATGATATGCTGTTTATTTCTGTCGTTTTGCGAGCATGGGTATATGGGATGTTTCAGTAGGGTGACAGTTGATATGTAGGTGCACTAGCTTTTTGAACATCTATTTCATTTCTCTGTCCAAGCTGCCATCTTCTGTGATCATACTTCCAAAATAGTTGAATTATTTAACTTGTTTCAGTATTGTACTATTTATCTATATACTTAGTGGGTCCCGCGATCTGCTAACTTGCATTACTTCGGTTTGGCTTGTTTGTACTCATATTTTATCTGCTGCAGGTTGAACTCAGATTAGTAATATGATTTTGTAGTCTGCCCTCATCGCTGTAAAACAGGCACTGATTGTCTGCAAACAGAAGTTCATTTATTTCCTGTGGATCAGTTGTTTCATCTGGAGTAAAGAGTTCTAAATTTTCTGAATCTGTTCTGTCAAGACTTGCTTCTTTGGATATTCTGTCGATGTAGACGTTAAATAGCAGAGGAGAGAGCACACATTCCTGTGTTGACAGCGATGTCCTGTAAAGGATATGCGAGAAAACAAAAAAGAAATGTTGTCGAAAGCCTTTTCCTGATCTACAAACACAATATTCTGCTGATCACCATATTCGATAGTTTTTTCACATATTTGTCTAAGTGTAAATAGTGCATCAGTGCAACTTTTACCTTACCGAAAACCGAATTGTACAATGCTTAATTGTTGTTCAACTATGGGTCTAGCTCTCTGTTCCAATAGTTTTGCGTACATTTCCCTATATGTTCAGGAGTGATATACCTCTGTATGTTTCGCACTCTTTCATATTGCCTTTCTTCTTCCATATTGGTACTATTATTGCCTGTTGCCAATCATCTGGGACTTTTCTATCTTCCCATGCTATATTAAAAAGTCTTGTTAGCCATTTAACTCATGTTTTTCCACAGACCTGAATAGCTTCTGTGGTTATTCTAACTGGACCCGGTGATTTGTTCTTAGGACTTTTCTGTATAACTGTTTTGACTTCTGCAGGTATGAAATGTGGTTCTTGTTGTCCATGACTTTTAGGCACAAAAGTGAGGTTTTCTATGTTATGTGTGGGTTAAGTAGTTCTTGAAAGTATTCTGCCCACCTTGCTAGTCTTTGTTGTGTTTTAAATATTGGTATACCTCTTTTGCTGTTTATGATGGTAGTTGGGTTGTAGCATGTATCTCTGTTTCCCATTGTATTGACACGTTTATAAAATTCTCTTGGGTAGTCTTTGCTAAGGGTCGCCATCTGTTCACCGTATATTCTCCAGGATTCATCTCTAGATGCTCTATTTGTTCGTTTGGCATTACGTCGTGCTATTCAATAAGTAAATAGTCTTATTCAGATTTGGTTGTGATCCATTTTTTGAACGCTGCCTTCTTTTTGAATATGCTATCGTTGACTTCGTTGTTCCATCAAGCTGTTCTTAATCTTTTGTCTAGCAATTTAATCATTGTCTATTGCTGTGGGATAAAATGTCGAGGCATCATTAATAATATTCATTCAGTCATTGTCCATTGTTGTGGGAATGTCAGGAACAGAACTCTGAAATGTTCTCCGCTTTCATTGACCTTACCAAGGCTTTGATACAGTCAGCAGAGAAGGACTTTGGAAGATTATGGCGAAATATGGCTGTCCACAAAAGTTTGTCCAAATAGAGTGGCTATTTCATGATGGTATGCAGGCAAGAGTACAGGAAATGGTGAACTGTCTGAGCCCTTTCCTGTCACCAATGGAGTGAAGCTAGGATGTGTCCTGGCACAACACTGCTCAGCCTCATATTTTCAGCTATGCTGACGAATGCCTTCGAGAACAACGACATTGGAATAGACATCAACTACCGCATGGATGGAAAATTGTTCAATCTCAGAAGGCTGAAAGCTAAAACCAAAACTAACAGCGACACCGCCAGAGAGCTCCTGTTTGCTGATGATTGCGCTCTATATGCCAACTCAGAGGCAGACATACAACACAATGTTTCAGTTTTCTCATATGCCTGTGCCAACTTTGGGCTCAATATCAACTTGGAGAAGACTGTAGTTATGTACCAGCCAGCTCCAGGGAATAAGCACACTGTGCCGAATATCAAGGTGAATGGTTATAGACTAAGTGTTGTGGACAAATTCACCTATCTTGGCATCACTGTGTCACAAGCTGCCACAATTGATGACGAAGTGATGCAAGAATCTCCAAGGCCAGAGCGGTCTTTGGCAGACTCTCATGCCAGATCACAGGCTCCCTAAACGAATTTTTTGCGGCGAGCTGCGTTGTGGTAATCGCTCCCAAGGCGGCCAGAAGAAACGCTTTAAAGAGACTCTGAAAATCTCACTGAAAGCTTTTGGAATGCATCATGACACCTGGGAGAATTTAGTTTGGTTTAGTTTAGTTTAGTCGTTGGATCAACATCACGGCACCCATAAGTGCTCCGTTTTCCTCCTAACTCAAACCTGAGTCTGGAGAAACTCAGCTCAATGCACGAACTCCGTTGCATCGGCGAGGATCCTGAAATACTTTGGGTAGATTTTTAACTCGAAATTTTGCCCGGGCAGCGCCGTTAGGCTACTCTTTATCGATTTCCAACTGCAAAGGGATTTTTTACGTGCGCAACAATACACCCGGGCGTCCGACCCCACTACCCAGAGACCAGGGGAAATTTTATTACTGGAAGTCCAGGTGGATTTTTTAAATAAATCCCGGTCCTCACCGGGGCCTTAACCCGGGACCTCCAGCACTCGCATACCTCGAGACCACTCATCCCCCATGGAGAAGCATTGCTTAGGTAGGAGGCCGTCCGCAAAAAAAGGATTGTGGTTGCTCCCACCTGGTAGAATTGCTGCCAAAGACCAAAATTCGTGACGTACATCATTACGCAAGGGTGTAGTCACTTGTGAAGCAAACAAGACTGCAAGAGCTGTGAAGAAAAGGCTGGACAGAAAAACCACTGCAGAAGATCCTCCTCCTGGAACGCCAAGCATTCTTTGCCTACATTGTCAAAGAATATTTCGAGCCAAAATAGGCCATATCGGCCATCTTAAAACTTACGACCCCATACTTTCAACCCCACCTGGATGAAATGAATAGTCATCATCATTCTTGAAGGACAAACAACATAACATAACATTGTTGTGGGATGAAATGTCGAGTCATCCTTAGTTATAGTAATTTATTCATGTTTATTTTGGGGTGAATTGTTGAATCACTGTGTAGTTTAGTTTAGTCGACGGATCAACATCACGGCACAAGGGTGTAACCCATAAATGCTCCGTTCTAGTCATAACTCAAACCTGAGTCCGGAGAATCTCAGCTCAGTGCACGGATTCCGTAGCACCGGCGAGGATCCTGAAATACTTTGGGTAGATTTTTAACTCCAAATTTTGCCTGGCAGCGCCGATAGGCTACTCTTTTTCGATTTCCAACTGCCAAGGGAATTTTTACGTGCGCAACAATACACACGGGCGTCCGATCTCACTACCCAGAGACCAGGGGAAATTTTGTTACTAAAAGTCCACGTGAAAACATCCCAGCCCTCACCGGGGCTTGAACCCGGGACCTCCAGCACTCGAGGCGGACACCATAATTCGAGACCACTCAGCCCCCCTGAGTCAGTGTGAATAATAGTCATTTAGTCATAGTGGCTATGTGGCCAAGGGGTTACGAATGCAATTCGTAATGTTGCATACCGTTTTCGAAACACAGTTGCGGGCGATTTGGAGGTAGACTGCCTTGTTTTGTTTAGCATATAAAGATATGGGTTCCAGAAAAAAAAGCCCAGTTCCAGTTCAAAAAGCAATGGCAAACTCCTGAACATCAACTTGCCAAGAAATCACGAACAGCCAAAATATGCTGGAGTTGACGACGTCGTCATGTAAAGAATATGCAACTAACTTGTCTTCTTCGCATATTTATGTTTAAATTCATAAAGTCATAGTCTATTTTATATATATATATATATATATATATATATATATATATATATATATATATATATATATATATATATATATATATATATATATATATATATATATATATATATATATATATATATATATATATTAGGGACGTTCATTTGAAACCCGTTCCAATGGCTTTATTACAAAAGCATGAAAGAAGCATTAACAGGTGAGGTAGAATTAAACAAAGCATTAATTTTCAATGAATTATGCACCACGGGTTGGTCAGAAGAAGTCGTCGTAGGCATTCAGGCAAGCATCCCATTGCTTAAGTAGGCGGCGAATGCCGTCCTCAAAATAGGATTTTGGTTGCTCACTGAACCAAGTGTTCACCGCGTTCATTACGTTTGCATCTGTGTGAAATCGTTGCCCCTTGAGAGCTTTTTTTTTTAGAGATCCGAACAAATGAAAATCACATGGTGACAAATCAGAACTATAGGCTGGATGTTGCAGAATTTCCCACTTCTTCCTTACTAATGCTTCCTGCATAATCTTTGCGACATGCGGACGAGCATTATCGTGCAACAAAATGACACCGCAAGAAAGCATGCCGGGTCGTTTATTCTTGATGGCCTTTTGCAGCTTGTCTTGTGTTTGCAAGTTGTGGGTAGAGCTGATGTTGACACCAGGTTCTTTAAAGTTGACCAACATAGCCCTTCATGGTCAAAAAATGCGCTCAGCATAACCTTACCAGCGGAAACCTGTAACTTGAATTTTTTGGCTTTTGGTGACCCAGCATGCTTTATTGCATGCTCTCTCTTTTGCTGCTCAGCTCAAAGTGGTGACACCATGATTCATCGTCTGCCACTATGCGGAAGAGAAATGCATCACCCTCCACTCTGTAAAGCAGCAAGTGGTTCAAACACTATCCCATGCAATCCTCTTTTTGGTGGTCTGTCAACATCCGCGGTACCCACTGTAAACACACCTTCCGATATTGCAGTTTCTTACTAACGACCTTTTGAATTGTCCCAATTGACATATCAAATTCTTTCGCTTGCGAACGTATGCTTCGACAACGGTTCATCTGTACTGCTGCATCAATTTTAGCGATGGTTTTTTTCTGTTGTAACAATATGCGCTTGACCCGGCCATCGAAGATCTGTCGTGAACTGACGTCCTTTCTGAAACATTCGTGACCTGTCTGTCACTGTTGTCTTCGACACACATTTGTTACCGTACGCTGCCTGCATTCTTCGATGAATGTCCACTGGTCGATATCCTTCAAATGAAAGAAACTGAATCACCGCTCTTTGAGCTTCTTTGGGCGGATTTTGGATCAACCCGGCCATTTTTTCAACAGTCAGAAACAGAACCTAAGCATCATGGAATGATAAGCACGTGCTCTTTTATTCAGTGGTCAGTACTTATCATATGACTATGATATGATCGTGTTTAACGTATGCAATTACGCGCGGTGTGGCGCGAGCGGATTTCAAATGAACCCCCCATATGTGTGTGTGTGTGTATGTGTGTGTGTGTGTGTGTGTGTGTGTGTGTGTGTGTGTGTGTGTGTGTGTGTGTGTGTGTGTGTGTGTGTGTGTGTGTGTGTGACAAAACGCCAGTGGCCCATGTCCTCATGCCTTCTTTGGGTTTGGGTAAACAGTGGGAAACAGCTTTCGGGAACCCTCAGTTCTCTTATTCGCTCAATCCCCATGGAAGACAGTTCTCTTGGTTACTTTTACAACCCGATCTTCTGAAGAGAACTATTGGAAGCCTTACTTTTCTTCGGGAAAACCCGATAGGGCGCCTTGCACCAAATACGCACTAGTGCAACTTCTTGGGCAATCCATGTCCGTTTCAACACCTACCGTTTAGTATCTGCATTATGTCAATTTAACAATTTAAAGATTGAGATTAAGTGCAGCATCCTGCTGGTGGATTGAAAGGTAAAACTGGATTTTAATTAGTCCTGCCAGACCTTGGCCTATAAATCTCTGTTGTCTCGACTGGTGAGACGAATTGGCGAAAAGCCAGTCATGCCATATTGTGAGTGGGTTGACCGTTGGCCAATCTAGCTAAGCGTCGTGTTCTTCGCATGGCATTGGAACGAATCTGAGCAATATATTTCCCCAGAGGATTTCGCTGTTTCTTGGCGGCAGATGGGCGGGTGCTATCTTTCTTCCTACGGCCTGAACTCTGCATAGTATTGTCTGTAATTTAAATATAAACACGACATATATACGGTATGCCGGAAGGAGGGGAGGGCTCCGTAGGGACGGGTTCCACCCATCTATGTTCTGTCTTCTTGAGCCGGAAGAAGGTATCCACTGTGCTATCTCTTTCGTCTTTTATCGGATAGGGTGGCCAGGTGGATCGAATAATTACTGGTCGATAAGATGATGTCAGAGATATAAATAGACCTCTGTTTATCACTGGAGAGAACCGAACTCATCTAGATCTACGTGTTATGTGAGGCACTGCCGGTGCATTGCGGCGACAGCTCAGACAAGAGCAGCGGCGGGAAGGGTAGTTTCTTCTTCCTATTCTTGCTAGGATAGGGAAACTACACTTCGTTCCATACAGACCCACTACTATAATATTAGTTAAGGGGGGGGGGGGAAACACACATAATTACGCATACAACACCACAAGAGCTTTGTCGTGAGAAAGAGAGGGTTTGCAAGTGAGAGGGAAGCCGGGAAACGAATGTGCCCAGTAATAATAAAGGCATGGTATTAGAGTGGAGAGTGAATCTTGGATGAAGAAAATAAATAATGTACCTAGGGTCAAACGACACGACCTAGACAAGCTGAAGGCCTAGTCTAGGAAAGACGCCGCCAATCCAGGACCTCTTGTCAGGTCAGGCCAATTCACTCAGGTCTACTAAATAGTTATAGATCTATTACTATTATATATTTTGTGAATGCAAACTGATATGCTGAGACCATTGGAAGTCTCCTTGTAGACTGTACCTGAAGTTTAAGCTGGAGGTTTTCACCAATATTTATCATCTCCAGGGTCCTTCTTTTGGAAGTGAATAGAGCTGAAAGTATCGACAGGGCCTCTACGCGGAAAGTTATGTTTAAGACGAGTCCATGTCAAGTTTTGGGCCATACCAGGCCCAAGGGTATGATCTCTACGAGATAGAGCCACCGCTGGCCCCGAAAGAATAACCATCAGCCTTTCTAACACATCGCCAGTCATCTCGATACGCTAGGATCGAGTCATTGTGTATTCTTGGCTGGACCCCGCCAAATTATCAGACACACCCATTATTATTTACGAACTGTTCTCCATTATATTATTTCCTACCCAACATTGTGCCAAGTGATCCCATGGTCCAAGAACATTTGATTGACTATAGAGTGTAGTCCACGGAAACCTGGAAGCCTGGTTCTACAGCGGCCTGTTGTTCGAACAACCTACGGGGGAAGGAAAGAACTGAAGACTTATACGGTGAGGTGGATGTGAACTGACGGGACATTATTGAGATCTGTGGTCTATGATGTTCATAGTTGTGTTGCTCTATGTCTGGACTAGATTTATCTCCCCAGTTTGTTTATAGATGTTTATAGGTTTAACTGTCTTGATGTTTTCCTGTGCTGTCCTTTATTACGTTATTAAATTACAATTATAGTTACTGTGACGATCGTCATGTTATATTTGTGTCAGCCAGAAAGACACCTCAGGGAATAGGCCCAGAGGTCAAGAGAGAGAGTGACAGCGAGTCTGGGGAACGGAAGAGGGTTGGCTGGCAAAGACCTATCCCAGCCAGAACTAAAGAATAATAATTGAAGCATTGAGACAGGGGTACTTGGGACCCTCCACGTAACTTGTTACAATATATATATATATATATATATATATATATATATATATATATATATATATATATATATATATATATATATATATATATATATATATATATATATATATATATATAATATATATATATATAGTTTGTCCATCAAGAATGATGATGACCATTCATTTCATCCAGTGGGGTTGAAAGTATGGAGCCGTGAGTTCTAAGATGGCTGACAAGGCCTATTATGGCTCGAAATGTTCTTTGACAATGTGAGCAAAGAATGCTTGACGTTCCAGGAGGAGGATCTCCTGCAGTGGTTTTTCTGTCCAGCATTTTCTATAAAGAGAGAGAGAGAGAGAGAGAGAGAGAGAGAGAGAGAGAGAGAGAGAGAGAGAGAGAGAGAGAGAGAGAGAGAGAGAGCGAGAGAAAGAGAGAGAGAGAGAGTGATAGAGAGAGCGAGAGAGAGAGAGAGAGAGAGAGAGAGAGAGAGAGAGAGAGAGAGGGCGTGTCTTTGTGTCATATACAGTGCCAACCACTTAAGGGGAACTCACCTGGGACCCAAGAAATAGTCTTTCTTATCAGAAATTCCTCTTATAAGAGTTCAAGTCTTTAGTAATGCATTCACAACGTACAATGCAATATTGTTCTTCACAACAGAAATTGGCCACATCCGAGATCGGCCAGATAGTCTAAGCGGTTTGCACTGTATTAATATGAAAACACCCTCAAGGGCACCCTGAAGACTGGAAAGATCAGCGGCAGTGGCAGACTGAAAGAAATAATGCTGGATGGTGTCAACCAGTGGTTGCTAGGAGTATCATCACCAAAGTCAATGCAGGACACCTAGAACCGAGATCTCCGGAGAGAGAAAGCCGGCTACGCTGTTTGCCACGGCACATGATGATATATGTGTATTACCTTTCTCAACCATTGTATTTGACCGTTGTCTGTGCTCAGGGCAAGATGAGCCCACGCTGGCAAAAGTCACAGGATATGGATCAATGCATTCGCAGCCACGTGACCCGTGAAGGTGAGAGAACCCCGACTTTCTATGTCTGGATTCGCCATCAGTTTTGTCTGCAAAGGGAAACAAGACAGAATTAATATATTTATTTAATGACTGTGCAGTGTTTGACAATATTGCGGGTCCAAGTTTTGTATTCACCCTCTGGAAATTTCATGCAACGTAACAGGTAAATACAAAACCTGGACTGGCAATATTTTCAAACTCTGCATTTTTTTTTTTTTTTTGCATATCCTTTACAACACCAGCATCTTTCAGCTGTATGTTGATTTCTTGGCAAGATTACGCTCAGTAGTTTGCCATTGCTTTCTGAGCGGCCGGCTCACATACCCCGTAAGTTACGGTTGCGATTCGAACCACTGCTGATTCTCATCGTCATCACGTTACCTACGAAAGTATACGAGATTACGGAGAAAAGTCGCTAACCTCTAAGCCACGAAGCCGGCTAAACTCTGCATAGTAATTAAAAATACACAATTACTATTGTGGGGGTTTAGCTTGGCCGAATGAATAAGAGTTCTCACCCTTAAACTTCCGGTGTACTGATGCCGAGGTAGCGGGTTCAACACGTACACCGGTCAGTTGATCCCTAATGTTGCCGTCTCGTCCCTGACTTAGGGACGTAAATTACAAGTATCTTTGTGGTCGGAGTGGGTTCGCCTCATGGCGAGGGACACTGGTAGCAGGGAAAGCTAATCCACACGCACAAATCATTTCAGTGCTACTAGAAGTAGTAGCACATGTATAGTCTATGTTTGAGTTCAAAGCGAGGGAGCGCAAAGAAAAGTGCCATTGTAAAGAGTGAAGTTGAGGTGTGGTTATGTTATGTTATATTATTTTGGCGTTATGTTATATAATGTTATGTTATGTTATGTTATGTTATGTTATCACGATCGACAACTCCGTACATTTGGTGATACCCTGCGGGCTCAATCCTCCGATGCAGCAGTCATGTCATATTATCTGACATGTGTGTGCTTTGTTTTATGTTTGAGTGAGGATATATGAGCCTGAGGGAGAGAGAGAGAGAGAGAGAGAGAGAGAGAGAGAGAGAGAGAGAGAGCGAGAGAGAGAGAGAGCGAGAGAGATAGAGAGAGAGAGCGAGAGAGAGAGAGAGCGAGAGAGATAGAGAGAGAGAGCGAGAGAGAGAGAGCGAGAGAGATAGAGAGAGAGAGAGCGAGAGAGAGAGAGAGAGCGAGAGAGAGAGAGAGAGAGAGAGAGAGAGAGAGAGCGAGAGAGAGATAGAGAGAGAGAGAGCGAGAGAGATAGAGAGAGAGAGCGCGAGAGAGAGAGAGAGAGCGAGAGAGAGAGATAGAGAGAGAGAGAGAGAGAGAGAGAGATAGAGAGAGAGTGAGAGAGAGAGAGAGAGAGAGAGGGAGAGAGATAGAGAGAGAGAGAGAGAGAGAACGAACAAACGAACCAACAAAAATCTTTATTTTCAAAGGATTTAGAATTGGGCACTAAGGCCCGTTTGACATTCTGCCCTTCTTTTCTATTTCCTCTCATACATTCTTTCATTCAACATCTCTTATGAAGCAAATCCTTGACAACAAAACTACTATAAGCATTAAAACGCCTGAAAAATAATCAATAATACATGCGATCGGCGTTGCCAGTAGTGGGTTGTGCTCAATATTTAAATTTCAAATCCCGAAACAACCACATAATCAATAATACATGACTCACTGAGGCAATGTTTAACATGGGCATTATAAATACCCAAGGAAGGCGTAACGTGTCATACATATGGGAATGTTTTTTGACTAGTTGTCGTTCGAAATAATTTACCATTGTTGTTGTTGTTGTTGTTGTTGTTGTTGTTGTTGTTGTTGTTGTTGTTGTTGTTGTTTTCTTTTTATGGGGGAATGTAGTCTGTCCTGAGGTAGTGTTCAAACAGGTTGCGACTGTATGTATAATGATTGGTGGTGTCTTTGATTTCTTGTTGAAGATTGTTCCACAATTGATTGGCAGAGTATGCTAAGCTTGTTTTATATAAGTCTGTCCTATGTTTAGGGACATGAAGTATATTTAGTCGTTCGCTGTCTTGCGTTATAATATACTAGCTGACCCGGCCCTTCTTCGCCCAGCCCATGGTGGAGAGCATCTCATTTAAATCATATAAGTAGTCATATAAGCTCCCGTTCCCGACTATCTGTCTGTCTGTCTGTCTGGCTGTCTGTCTGTCTGTCTGTCTGTCTGTCTGTCTATCTATCTATCTGTCTGTCTGTCTGTCTGTCTGTCTGTCTGTCTGTCTGTCTGTCTGACCCGGCCCGGCATCGCCCAGCTCCTGGTGTGGAGCATCTCATTTAATCCATATTAGTAGTCATATAAGCTCCCGTTCCCGTTCCCGACTATCTGTCTGTCAGTCTGCCTGTCTATCTGTCTGTCTGTCTGTCTGTCTGTCCCGGCCCGGCTTCGCCCAGTCCCTAATGGGGAGCATCTCATTTAATTCATATAAGTAGTCATATAAGTTCCCGTTCCCGACTATCTGTCTGTCTGTCTGTCTGTCTGTCTGTCTGTCTGTCTGTCTGTCTGTCTGTCTGTCTGTCTGTATGTCTGTATGTCTGTCTGTCTGTCTGTCTGTCTGTCTGTCTGTCTAATCATTTATTAGTTGCAGTTAGAACAACCTTAGATAAATGAAGACCAACTTACAAAAAGCATTAGAAAGAGCACTTGAAAGATCTTTACATCTTCCCCCAACAATTAACTTGGGTAAATGGAGCGGCGGCAGCAGCAGCAGAAGAAGAAGAAAAAGGAGGAGTAGGAGGAGGGAGGAGGAAGAGGGAGGTGGAGGAGGGAGGAGGAGGAGGGAGGAAGAGATAAGTGGAGAGAGGAGGAGGAACGAAGAGGAGAGAGGAGGAGGGAGGAGGAGGAGACAGGAGGAGGAGGGAGGAGGAGGGATTAGGAGGAGGAGGGAGGAGTAGGGGGAGGAGGTGGAGGGAGGAGGAGTTAGGAGGAGGAGGAAGAGGGAGGAGGAGGGAGGAGGATGAGGGAGGAGGAGGCGAGAGGAGGAGGGAGGAGGAGGGAGAAGGAGGAGGGAAGAGGAGGAGGGGAGGAGAACGGAGGAGGAGGAGGAAGAGGGAGGAGGAGGGAGGAGGAGGAAGAGGGAGGAGGAGGGAGGAGGAGGAGGGAGGAGAAAGAGGGAGGAGAAAGAGGGAGGAGGAGGGAGAAGGAGGGAGGAGGAGAACGCAGGAAGAGGAGGGGGAGGAGGAGAGGGAGGAGGGAGGAGGAGGAAGAGGGAGGAGGAGGAGAGAGGAGGAGGGAGAAGGGGGAGAAGGAGGGAGGAGGCGGAGGGAGGAGGAGGGAGAAGGAGTAGGAAGAAGGAGGAGGGAGAAGGAGGGGGAGGAGGAGTAAGAGGGAGGAGGAGGAAGAGGGAGGAGGAGGAGGGATGTGGAAGGAGGAGGAGGGAGGAGGTAGAGGGAGGAGGAGGAGGGAGGAGGGAGGAGGAGAGAGGATGAGGAGGAGGGAGGAGGAGAAGGAGGAGGAGGGATGAGGAGGAGAGAGGAAGAGAGGGAGGAGGAGGGGGGAAGGGAGGAGGAGGGAGGAAGAGGAGGGAGGAAGAGGGAGGAGAAGGAGAAGGAGGGAGGGGGAGGAGGAGGAAGAGAAGGGAGGAGGAAGGAGGAGGAAGGAGGAGGGCGGAGGAGGAAGGAAGAGGAGTGATTAGGAGGAGGAGGGCGGAGGAGGAGGAAGGAGGGGAGGGAGGAGGGCGAGGAGGGAGGAGGAGGAAGAGGGAGGAGGAGGAAAAGGGAGGTGGAGGATGGAGGAGGAAGAGGAGGGAGAGGGAGGAGGGGGAGAGGGGAGGAGGAAGAGGGTAAGAGGAGGAGGAGGGGAGAGGAGGAGGAGGATTATAACGCATATGCCTGTAGATAACTGTAGCGAAAAGGTGGGGAGCATCTCATTTAATTCATATACGTAGTCATATAAGCTCCCGTTCCCGACTGTCTGTCTGTCTGTCTGTCTGTCTGTCTGTCTGTCTGTCTGTCTGTCTGTCTGTCTGTTTGTCTGATCCGGCCCGGCTTCACCCAGTCCCTGGTGGGGAGCATATCATTTAATTCATATACGTAGTCATATAAGCTCCCGTTCCCGACTGTCTGTCTGTCTGTCTGTCTGTCTGTCTGTCTGTCTGTCTGTCTGTCTGTCTGTGTGTCTGTCTGTCTGTCTGAGCCGGACCGGCTTCACGCAGTCCCTGGTGGGGAGCATCTCATTTAATTCATATAAGTAGTCATATAAGCTCCCGTTCAAGACTATCTGTCTGTCTGTCTTATGTCTGTCTGACCCGGCGTGGCTTCGCCCAGCTCCTGGCGGGGAGCGTCTCATTAAATTCATACCAAAAAAAGTAACTTAAAAGAATGTCCAACCACACACCATCCATTATTTTTAATGAAAACTGTTTTTAAATCACCTACTTGACTGTAGATAACTTCTTTAAGCATAAAAAGATGAGTTACAATGTTATGCATTATGCATTATTTTTATGAAAACTTTGAAAATGCCTTAAAGATTATATCATTATTTATTATAACTCATATGCCTGTAAATAACTATAGACAAAGAGTTTATAAATCTTTGAAAACGATGCAACAATATGACTATAAAGTATATAGCAATGTTATTAAAAGTTATGCCCCTTGAAATAACTTTTCTAGAGTTAAGTCCCCTTGCTATATAGACATTATAATAAAAAATGAAATATTAAATAATATTAAGTAAGTAGCCGATTTTACACTAATAAAATATGACAGTTGGCAGCGCAGGAATGAGAGGAAGATTTGTAGAAAATTTCATCTCAATCGGATGGACCGTTCGCGAACGCATAAAATACATACAGACATACATACATTCTATTTTATATATAAGATTTAAGCAATGGCCAAAGTTAGCTTGGAGCATTTTGAAATAGGATTTTGTGAATTAGTTTAGCCTTATTAAAAAGTAGGCGTTTGTGGAGAGGCAGTAACTGAAGACGTTCATGTAGGTTAGAATTGTCTGTAAGCTTATCACCATTGATTAAACGCACTGCCGTTTTCTGGAGTGATTACAGGCGTTTTGTTATTGATTTGGAGCATCCATCCCAGATTGTGGAGCAATAATCAACATGTGTTTGTATGTGGGAAGTATAGAATATCTTTCTTGTGTTTCCGTCGAGAAAATTTTTTAATTTTGGCAAGTTGGTATACTTTTTTGGCTATTTGTTTAACTAGAGCTTGAACATGGGAATTAAAGGATAGATTTTGATCAACGATGAGACCCAGTGCCTTGTGCTCGGTTACACTTTCTATAGACGTGCTACCAATGTGCAGTTGAAGCATTATCTGCGAGTTTAGAGTGTGAAGTATTTGCCTGGTTCCTATTAATATAGTTTTTGTTTTAGAAATGTTAATTTGCATGCGGTTTGCGTGACTCCAGTTAACTACACTTTATTTCCTGTTGCAACGATAATTCTAGCACATTACGATCAATAGCGTTTGTATATACTGTGCAGTCGTCTGCAAATAGATCGCAGGACGACGATAGATATAAGGGAAGATCATTTATATAAATGGCAAATAACAGAGGGCCAAGTATAGACCCCTGAGGTACTCCAATATTAAAGATAATGGCTTGAGTTAGAGATTTATTGTGTGATACTACTTGTTTCCTGTGTAATAACAATAAGTTTATTAATGTCACTATATTACTTACTTTCAGCTTACTTTCATTGCTTCTATTTTTTAAATTAGAATATTATGATCTATCATATCGAGTGCTTTTCTAAAGTCTATAAACACCGTTCCACATAGAGTATTGTTGTTAATATTTGGATGCCAGTTTTCTATCATGTTTGATAGGGTCGCATGACAAGAATATTTGGCCGAAATCCTGACTGTCAACTATTAGTTTGTGGCGAACTAAGTGCTTTAGTGTTGTTTTGTGGATGTGCTTTTCTAGCAGTTTGGATAGTGAGGATAATATGGAAATTGGCCTATGACTCGATCTTCTAATGAACCAGCTTTTAAATGAGGAGACACTTTAGCAATTTTAAAGGCTGGTGGGAAGTGACCTTTGGTGAGACATTGATTATATATAAAAGTTAGTGACTCGCAGATCGCTGGTGCAGCATAGAGAAGCATTCGATTACGGATTCCATCTAGTCCTGATGAGTTATTTTTTTTATGTTACTGAGATGAGTAAATACATCAGTGGTCGTCATTAGCGGTATGTTGGAGGGAATGTCACCATAGCATTTGTTCTCACAGAATGATGATAATAAAGATATGTCATGAGGCGCATCTGATATGCAGCCTTCAGTTGGTTTATGTCGGACTGAAAGAATCTACTAAATTGATCACATGTAACCTGATTTGATGGTAGTGGTTGTGACGATCTGTGTGTGTTTGTCAAGGTATTCAATGCTTTCCATATATCTATAGCGTTGGTTTTATCAATTATTAAGTTCTTAAAATAGTTTTCCTTTTCCTTTCAAATAACATATTGAACTTTGTTTCTCAGACTACGTAAATAGTTAGAGCTCTATTTTTATGTGCTCTGTCCCGGTCTCTCATAAGTTCAACTACCTCCTGTGTGATCCACGGGGGCTTAGTGTGATGTTTAACACGGACTTCCTTAAATGGAACATGCTTATCAAATACACGTAGAAAGGTCTTCAGCCAGTGGTCCAGAGCATCGTCTGGGCCAGGAAGCTGGTAAACATAGTCCAGAGATGAGTTGAGCAAGTCTTGTAAAAAGACATCGTGATTGAAGTTTTTATAATTTCTATATTTTATACTTATATGTTTGTGTTTCGAAGTTTTGATACCTTTTTTCAACCACGTGCAACATACTGGGTAGTGATCGCTCATTGCATTAATAGGTACAGTACATTCTGTGATGTTGTCAGCACACGTAGTATAAATATGATCTTATAAGTGTTGCAGATGATTTTGTTATTCTAGTGGCTTGTTGACTAACTATTGGAAGTTATATGACTCTATTATGTTTTCCCGTGTTTTGATTGATTTGTTAGTGTCTATGTTGAAGTCACCTAGCAGTATTATTTCTCTCGCATTACTAAAGACTACATCCATCATGCCGGCTTCGTGGCTTAGAGGTTATGACCTTTCTCCGTAATCTCGTATACTCTCGTCAGGTAACGTGATGACGATTCAACTCAGCAGTGGTTCGAATCGCATCGGTAACTTACGGGGTATGTGAGCCGGCCGCTCAGAAAGCAATGGCAAACTACTGAGCGTAATCAACATACAGCTGAAAGATGCTGGTGTTGACAGCTAAGTCCTGTAAAAAGGATATGCTAACAAACAAACAAACAAAACATCCATCATTGTGGTGAATTTTTCATACCAAATATTTCCTGCACTGGGGTTTCGATAGAGGTAGCCAACTACTAGGGGTATGCGATTTTGAAGTTTAACATCAAGCCATACACGCTCAATCTCACAGGTTTCAAAATCTAGCCTGTGGCGGGCGTTAAGCGAGTTAGAAATATAAACTGTAATACCCGTCTCTTATTTCTGATAAGGATCTCTTCTAATGGTTTTAAAACCTCCGATAGCGATGTCATCATCTGAGATGTTACCATTTAATCGACTTTCGCTGACGCCGAACATGTGAAAATGTTGATTAAGTATAAGTGATAGTCCGGGCAGCTTCCCTAATAGATGTCTGATGTTTAAATGCCCGATTCTGAGCCCATTATTACTGAGCCAGTGTTCGTACTTATTGGACATTTTAACAATGCGTAATCATAAATTTATGTCGATTCCTAAATCAATCAATCAATCAATCATACATTTTTTAAACACAAAATTAATACAACTTACGTCCCTTATAACAATACACACGCTAAAGTACAGAGAAACAGCAATATCTCTGTCAATATACACACAAAACAATGCGTATACAGATCAGTAAGGATGAGCGGTGAAGACCCCCTCAGTCACAGTATAAACGCAATAAAAAGTAACTAAATATCAATTTCTGTGACGTCAATACGAGTCAATGTTTATAGTCACGTATAATCTAATACGTTACTATATGATGCAATAACCAAGAACGCACATAAACGTTCTAGGAGAAGCTCATTCTTGTACTGAGATCCGGTGTTTCTTTGTGTTGAATGCTAGTAAATACCAGGCTGTGTTGGCTCTTGGTACAGCGACATCATAAGTGCATGACGAAAGTGAAGCTGGGCCAAAACATGTGAGGTATAACAACTCTGGGGTTTCAATGAAATGGATACGTTATTTTTCACGGGTGTGTAAGACTACCAACAACAGACTCTGTTCGTGCTAACCCGGGGGCTGTGGTTGGGGACGTTATTTTGCTGATAGAGTCCTTCTGTGAAGAGGGGGGAACCTATCTTCATAATTTCACCCTCCTGTGTGAAAGAGGGGTATTGTGCGGGTTTTGGGGTGGGGAAGGGTTTTGTCTGGTTTGGGGTTTTAGGTGCAGTTGTTATGTGTGGTCTTTGTCTTTTGGCCTATTGGTACTATGGACGGGAGTATATCTCAGGGTTTAGTTTCAGGTGGAGTAGCTAAAGTGTCCCACGCGATCCGGTATTGGTGTATGTTTGTTTTTCTTTTTTTTTTTTTCCCTTTGGAGTTTTTTTTT
>JACEFZ010017194.1:162500-221342 GCA_014155875.1 Cepaea nemoralis | reverse complement strand
CAATACACACGGGAAGCAGCATGAACTAGGGCGGATGTAATCAGTACAGTACAGACTTGGTTGGCGGATACTGAGGAGACTCTGACGCTAGCCCGACAACACGACATGGGAGTTAAGCTAGGTCAAGCATATGAATGCCGCCCTCGAGGTCAAGAGAGGAGATAGCATGACCAACTTCTCACGGAAACAGTGGTCAAAAATACTTTGGGATTGCTGCTGCATGGGAGGACACAGTTCGCTTAGGAATGCCCAATGTGCGGTGACGTTGTTTGTCACAACATAATACAGTAACATAACATAACAAAGCATAACATAAAATTCACGAACGATAGACGATTTTTCACTGTTCATTCAGTAACCATATGGTAAAGGAAACAACACGGAATAATACACAAAATCGACAGACAGGTAGACCGCCCGCCTGTCTGTCTTTCTGTCTCTATATCGATCGATCGATTAATCGGTCTATCGGCCAGTCTGTCTGTGTATGAGGTGATCTGTCTGTCTGTTTATCTGTCCGTCCGCCTGTCTATACTTTTGTCTACATGTCTCTCTGTCTGTATCTAAATCTATATACATCTATCTATCATTCCGTCTATATGCATATCCAACCATAATTCTTTACGTAAGTCTGTGCGCATATCTGCTTGTCTGTGTGTCAATCCTTTCTTCCGTAAGTTTGTCTATCTGTTTGTCTGTCTCTGAGTTAATCTACCAGCACGTGCATCAGACGGTCGGCCTATAGATCTGCTTGTCTGCATGTCTGTATGTTTTATTCTTCACCTGTGTTTCTTCTCGCCCACACATCTGTCTGACTGTCCAGTTGTGTGTGTTTTTGTTCCTTTGCAAATCTGTCTATCTGCTCGTAAAAAGATAAGTATGTCTGCTTTTTTTTGCCTGTCTGATCGACAGTAAGTCTGTTTGAGAATATATGTTATTTATCTGTTTATGAGTCTGTTAGTATATCTGTCTGACCATTTCCCACCCCCCTTGCCTGTCTGCCCGATCCTTGGGTTCAATATGTCCCCTGGCTTACGTCTGTCTTTACCTCGTCATTGAATCACTCAATCATCTTCAATCACGTTTCTTCTCGGACTGTCTGTTATCAAAACACCTTCAGGCATTCCAGCAGTTTCTGTTTGACTAACTACATGAAGAAATTCTCAGCCCGTCTGCATCTATTTCCTCCCTCGTCGCTGCTTTTCAAGCGTCCACCTAATTATGCCACCGTCTCTGGAAACTCTCGCACTTGATAGCCCTCGAGCTGCCCTCGGCCCAGAGTTCAGCATTCTGAAGCTTTAGCAAGTTGCTGCCAAACGAAACTGCGCGTGGTCAATCAAAGAAAGGCTATTTTAATAAGGTGTGGTGTGGGTGTGTGTGTGGGACTCGTGTAGATGGCCATGTATAGCGGCGGAGTGGCTTGGAGTTTCCACGTCTCTGAGCTGAATAAACCGAGGTCAAATCCCTGTTTGGATTGTATTAAACGAGGTACCCCAAGAATTATACACTTTCCTATTTGCACTGTTTGGATTTGTATAAACGAGGAAACTCAGCATTTTTTTTTTTTTTTTTTGGCATATCCTTTTACAGGACATCGCTGTCAACAGCAGCATCTTTCAGCTGTCTGTTGATTTCTTGGCAAGATTACGCTCAGTAGTTTGCCATTGCTTTCTGAGCGGCCGGCTCAGTATCCCGCAAGTCACCAGAGGGGGTCGAACCGCTCCCAGTTCTCTCCCGCTACGAGACTCTGCGTGATAAACGGGATTACGGAGAAAGTGTTGTAACCCCTCAGCCAGAGAGACCGGCCAGCATTATCTACTTTAGCATTTATTCTAGAGTAGTTTTTTTAAATGTTTGTTTTTGTTTTTGTTTTGTTTTGCGTTCGCTCGCTTTAAACTCAAGCTTAGTCCATTCACGTGCTGCTACTTTTAGTGCACAGGACTACGTTTTGCGTGTTACTGAGCTTTTCAGATTACAAGTGTCCCTCTCCATCAGGTGAATCCACTCCGGCTTCAGTGGTACTTGTAATTTACGTCTCCAAGTCAAGGTCGAACCGTCAAAATTTTATTCCAACTGATGATTATAGGGGTTGAACCCGCTACCTCGGCATCAGCGCACCGGATGTTTAACAACGAGCGTTCTTAGTCATGCCATGCTGACCTCCGGATAATAAATTTGATGCCAGGCCTCTACGTTTAAGATGAAAACCAAATTGAAGCTGTGTGCACATTAAATTTCTATCGGCTGTTGGACATCGTAAAAGAAAGTTTAATAGAGAACTGGCCAAGCAAATTTGAAAATGATAATTCCCACCCATAAAATAAACACTTATAGCATCTAGGGCACTGGTAGCATGATCTCTGTTATGCATTGCTGTCTCCGGCACGAAGGTTGATGATAGTGGATCTCCGGATGTGTCTGTGCCGAGAGTAGTATACATATAGTTAAAATCTTACCTGTGCGGCGGTGTTTGTGCACGCTGAATTGTGTAATCTGTTCTTCTTCTTCTTCTTCTTCTTCTTCTTCTTCTTCTTCTTCTTCTTCTTCTTCTTCTTCTTCTTCTTCTTCTTCTTCTTATTTTATATTATTATTATTAGAAATAGTGACACTATTAATGTGTCTAACATTATTGATTCCTCTTATGCTTAAAAGAAATGTCCCACTTTCTCGTTAACACAATCTGGCAACCCGGCACACACTCGGATTGAAACAGATTAGCTCACCAGCAAAGACGAGTTCCCTTTGAAAAAATATATTAGACCGACCAATTTCATTCGTTTTTTCCTGTGATTGATAAAGTAAATAAAGCCTGATCTAAATTGGGCAATTATTCTTGTAAGCGCCCTTTTCAGGCTGGATTGAAAGGGTTACAAAAGCAATTCGCAATCCCGCATACCGCGTTCGAAACATAGCAGTGGAAGATTAGGACAGCAGTACCGCCGTACACTGGTTTTCATACAATGGTGTGAGTGTCGGTCGTTCTGCAAGCAATAGCAAACTTTTGAATGCAAAGTTGCCAAAAACTTACAAATAGCCAAACAATACTGGGGTTGATTGTGACGTTCTATAAAGGACATGTAACTAACTTATTTAGTTCTTCATTGTCAGCTCAGAATTGGTAAACGGGAGGTCAATCGTGGGGAAACTTGAAGAGCTTAGTAACCATGAAAATACAGGGTGTATTTTTAATGGCTGCGTAGTGTTTGAAAATATTGCCGGTCCTAGTTTTCTATTTACCTATTATGTTGCACGAACTTCACAGAGGGTGAATACAAAACTTGGACCGGCAATATTTTGAAACACTGCACAGTCATTACAAATACACACTTTACCTACAGCGATGGGCCGCCGTGGTGGCGCAGTGGGTGTAGCGATTGCCTGCCGGCTTGTTGGCTATGTACTCGAATCCTCCTCCAGTGTCGATTGTATTCACTGATCTAGGCATTCGGGCCAAGCCAGCCTGTTCTGGGAAGCGAAGGCGGTCGGCTTGGTACTGACCACATCATCATCACCATCATGTACCATGCCGGTGAGCCTGGGTGGTCATGTTTTGCCATCTTACTTGATCACTAGAGTCGTGGATCAGCTCCGTGTTCTTGTCTCAACCATACAAGGTGGCCAAGCCATCCAGTATTTACTTCTCGGCCCTCCCCTTGTTCTCTTCCCCTCAATCTTGCCAGGTGTCACCAAGTTCTTCAATGTATTTCCTCTTATAACGTGCCCAAACAACTGTGACTGTCTACGTCCAATTTCTCTAATCAGTTTACGGTTTTCATTTGTTTCTTGAAGGACTTGGTCATTGGTTTTTCTGTTTGTCCATGGTATTCTTTGCATTTTTCTCAGAAACCACATTTTCACAGACATCAGATGTTTTTCAGCTTGTCTGCTCATTGTCCACGCTTCACATCCATTCAAAAGCATAGGTTCTATGTAGCACCTCAATACTCTTTTTCTCGTTGCAAATGACATCTTCTTATTGGTCAGTATGTTTTTCATCTTGCTAAAGGCTGCCTTCGCCATGGCGATTCTTGTTCTAATCTCTTCAAGGCAGCTCTCATCAGTTGTTATGACAGTTCCGAGATAATTTTACAGATTCACTTGTTTGAGAATATTCCCATTAACTTGTATATTACATTGTGGTATTTTCTTCTTCTTAGTACCACATAATCTTAGTACCACATAATCTTAGTACCACATAATCTTAGTACCACATAATCTTAGTACCACATAATCTTAGTATCACATAATCTTAGTACCACATAATCTTAGTACCACATAATCTTAGTACCACATAATCTTAGTACCACATAATCTTAGTACCACATAATCTTAGTACCACATAATCTTAGTACCACATAATCTTAGTACCACATCATCTTAGTATCACATAATCTTAGTACCACATAATCCACCGATTGACCTATAATCCACCGATTGACCTATAATCCACCGATTGACCTATAATCCACCGATTGACCTATAATCCACCGATTGACCTATAATCCACCGATAGACCTATAATCCACCGATTATCCTAATCCACTGATTGACCTATAATCCACCGAATGCCCTATAATCCACCGATTGACCTATAAAACTGATCCTAGCACCCTATGCTATGTCTCATGCGCCCCAAAGCGTGTCAGTGGGACCTTGACCTACTTACACAGTGAAAGGGAGTCATGGTAGCGCAATGGCTAGACCGCTTGCCTGCGGTCTGGTGGTCATGAGTTCGGAACCTTTTCGAGGCAGGATTGTATTTAATTGACCTGGACTCCCGGGCAGGGCCAGTCTAAATTGGGTATCAGGAAATTCCCTGGGTCGTAAAGGGGCCGACCCGATAATGACCACATTACTAATCGACTACCTTGTAGTCTATAAAAATCATGAGGTTAGCAACATTAAGAGTGGTTAGACACTCGCCTGAAGATCCGGTGGCTATGGTTCGATCCCCAGCTGGGCGAATTAATTGTTTTTTTTGTTTTTAATGGATTGAGATATCAGGCCCAGGATAAGAGTACCAGTAAAAGAGGTCGGTGTGATGTGAACCATATCACCCATTGATTATGTATTGGTATAAAATTACGGGGCTAGCACCATATACACAATATAGCATGGCATGGAAATGGTTAACAAGAATAGAGAGAGTCATCAAGCGCCTTGATTGTTTAAGACGTATCCAACCATAACAAGGATACAGATAAGTAACCTTTATATTTTCAGGTAGTGTTTTTTCATGTAGTTGTGTCTCCTTGTGTTTGTTTATTCTGTTCTGAGAAAAGGCTTTAGCCGCAACGTCCATTTTGTTTCTTGTATTCATGTTCTAGTTAAGCTCACGATGTATTTCTCGTTTTTTGATGATTCATTCATTGACATGAAAAAGGGCCCATTACTGATCTTTAATTAAAATGTAACGACCGCACTTTGTCTGGAACGATCTTTCCCCCAAAACCACAAAACACAATATAAAGTTTCCACCTGGTCCATTTCCAAGCTTATCCTAACTGGGCTGTTTATTGTGTCTATTTTTCCGTGTTCATCTTCTCAGTTAATTTATTCTCTGTGTTGATTCGGTGTCTGGAAGATAGTGTCGAATTTTACATTCGTTTACAACGTTTCAGCATTGAAGGACCAATTAAGAATTTGTCCAGCATTGCAGAATTTATTCGACAGCTCCAAATTGTTTCCCAAAGCTCCCAGGGATACTTTCCTTATCCGTCTGTTCTTGTTGTTTCCCTGAAGTATTAATGTACATAAAGCGGTAGTTAACCTTATTTTCGAATCTGAAAGCGTTCCTTTTCTTCTTCTTTTCCTTCTTTCGCCCAAATGAAGTGTTGGGGGAGATGTATGCGCTTTGTAAGGTGGTGGTAATTTCTCTTATGTTGTTCTTGAAACATCACTCCATCTTTTATGTGGTCTTGCTCTTGCTCTGTATCAATTATATTCTTTCAGTGAAGCTCTTGGTGGCAGATGGTACCAGTACATTCTTGTGACGTGGCCAAACCATTTAATCCTTTGATCTTTAAAGAACTGCTTGACTGTTTTCAGAACTAGCCGTCTTCCAATTTCATAATCCCTAATTATACCTCTTAAAGGTACTACCGTAGCTCTTCTAAGGGCCCTAATCTATGTTATGTTCTTGCCTTTATTCAATATTGTAGTGGCACTAGTTGTCCCAGTACCTGGTTTCCCTTTGCTCAACCTGTATTGATTTCTCTATCATTTCTCCTGTCTGAAATGAAAACTGACCCTACGTATGTAAATTAGCTGTTCTGTTTTATTTCCGAGAACTACGTTAGATAAACACATTTCTGGTTCTAGATCAGAGGAAACTGCTTTCGCTGTTCATGATACAAGAAAACACCGCTGACGAAACAAATGCGTCTCAGCAACCACCGCAAATTACCGGGGATTTGTGCAGCCTCTCCGACAGTCTAACGATGGCATTATTTGCAGCAAGTGGACAAAATCCTGTTGATCTGTAACCATTATGTTTGGACAGAAGCGGTTTACAGACGGCCGAATATAAACCGGACAATTTACTTATTTCCGTTGAGACGACGATAGTCCGCTAAGTCCTGGAGATAATAGTGTCCTTTCCGTTGTATCTTCTGCAGAATCGGAGCTTTGATGGAAGTCGGTTGACGGCTTATACAATGACAGGAATATGTTGTGGAGTAAATGGCAAGAACGCCGCATCCACGTCATTGTAGATTGTCCTTATCTCCTTCTACTTCTAGTCCATCCGTGTGGCGTTGGTGGTCATGTCTACCCACAACCTCGTGTCTCTTGTACGGCAAACCATTTCAAATACTGACATTCGTCCATGGCATGATGTCAAACTATCCAGCATCTTCTCTCATGGTCTTTCCCTGCTTCTCTTCCCCTCGAACCTTCCCGTCGTCACGATATACTCCAGCTGTCTCTTCTCGTGATAATCCCAAAGAAAGTGGACTGTCTTCTTCTGATCGAGTAATCATTTCTCTGTGGAAGTTAACTTCTTTCTATCAGTCCAAGGCGTTTAAACACAACTGTGCAGTTTCCACATAATTCGTCATTTGCCTAATAATTGTCGTTGACTCGCTTCTGTACATCAGGGCTGGCTTAACATAGATCTTCAGAACTCTTGTTATTACCTCTATTGACCAAAAGAACTATTGCAGGGAATATTCTTCATGGTGTAACAATTTCCCCGTTGCTTTGACTATTCTACATTTAACTATGTTCAGGCGGTAAATTAACAAACTTCATGTTCTAAATAATGGGAAAATCATTTCCACTGTTTGAGAAAACAAAACAAAAACAACGAATAATTAACGCCACATACGAAACAGATGATTCTAAACATCATCATCATGTGCCATGCTGGTAAGTGGAGGGGTTCATGTTTCGCCATCTCACACGATCGCCAAGGTCGTGGATCAGCTCTATGTTCTTGGCCCGACCTTGTCATGTGATCAAGACACTCAGATATTTACGTCTCTGCCTTCGCCTTGTTCTTGTCCCTTTACTCTTGCTAGTTGACACCAAGTTCTCTAGTCTATTTCTTCGCATAACGTGCAAACAAATTTTGACAGTCTACCTCTAATTTCTCTATAGAGTTTTACTGTCTACCTCTAATTTCTCTATAGAGTTTGACTGTCTACGTCTAATTTCTCTACAGAGTTTGACTGTCTACGTCAAATTTCTCTATAGAGTTTGACTGTCTACGTTTAATTCTTCTACAGAGTTTGATTGTCTACGTCTAATTTCTCCACAGAGTTTGACTGTCTACGTCTAATTTTTCTACAGAGTTTGACTGTCTACGTCTAATTTCTCCACAGAGTTTGACTGTCTACGTCTAATTTCTCCACGGAGTTTGACTGTATACGTCTAATTTCTCCACAGAGTTTGACTGTCTACGTCTAATTTCTCCACAGAGTTTGACTGTCTACGTCTAATTTCTCCAAAGAGTTTGACTGTCTACGTCTAATTTCTCCACAGAGTTTGACTGTCTACGTCTAATTTCTACAAAGAGTTTGACTGTCTACGTCTAATTTCTCCACAGAGTTTGACTGTCTACGTCTAATTTCTCCACAGAGTTTGACTGTCTACGTCTAATTTCTCCACGGAGTTTGACTGTCTACGTCTAATTTCTCCACAGAGTTTGACTGTCTACGTCTAATTTATCCACAGATTTTGACTGTCTACGTCATGCCGGCTCTGTGACGAAGGGTTTACTCACGCAGTTCGTAATCCTGCATACTACATTCAAAACACAGCTGCAGTCGATTTGGCAGCAGTCCGGCTTGCGTTTGTTTTTATAAATATGATATGGGTGCCGGTGGTTCAGAAAGCAAACTACTGAACGTAAACGTGCCAAGAAATCACGAACAGCCAAAAAATCACGAACAGCCAAAAAATACTGGGGATGTCTGCGACGTCCTGTAAGGGATATGGAACTAACTTAACTTGTAAGACTTGCTCATTCTTTTTCAACTGTCCACCGTATTCTTTGCATTTTCCACAGAAACCACATATCTACTACCATTAGATGTTTTTTCGTCTTGTCTGCTCATCATCCAGGTTCCACGTCCAAACAAAGGTACTTGTTCTATGTAGTATTTCAATACTTTTTCTCGTTGCATTTGATATCTTTTTGTTAGTCAGTATGTATTCCATTTTGCAAAAGGCTACCTTTGCCATAATGATTCTTGTTCTAATCTCTTCAAGGCACCTCCCATCGGATGTAATGACTGTTTCAAGATAGTTGTACCGATTCATTTATTTAAGAATATTCCAATTTATGAGTATATTACATTGTGGCATTTCTTTCTTCTTAGAAGTCTCAACAACCACATGAAATTACCGGGGATTTATGCAGCTTCTCCGGCAGTCTAACGACGGCATAATTGGCAGAAGCTGGTAGAAATATGTTTATACGTGTAACCATTATGTCTGGGCAGAAGCGATCTACATACGGCAGAATTTAAACTGGACAATTTAGTTATTTCTGTGTCAGACGATGCCATCTGATTAATGCCATCTGTATCTGTTTCATTCAACAGGTTTCTGGAATACGCGAGGAATCAAATATACGACGGTTCTAGTCAGTATGCGTGTGTTCCGGTGACACTGCGATGTGAGGTTAGTGGGAGATAACTAATACATTCAAGCAACGTTTATTACGTGGATTATGAACTAAGCCTGAAGTCCAGTGGTAGCTGATTCTATAACAAACATCTGTAGAACTTTATTATTGAACGGATTGTATGCATTTGTTTGTGGACTAATAAGTGTTTTCTGTTGTTGGAGTCAAAACATTTGCTGTGAAATCTAAAACACGTACTAGTTTACTGACGCTTTTACTACATAGAAACATCTGGAAGACATTCAACTTCAATGAAACATTCAATAGATTGAACTTAATTGATACAACAAAAATCTGTTGTTGGAGACAAAACATTTGCTGTGAAATCTAAAACACGTACAAGTTTACTGACGCTTTAACGACATAGAAACATCTGGAAGACATTCAACTTCAATGAAACATTCAATAGATGAAACTTAATTGATACAACAAAAACACAAATCAGTTTAATTGATACTGCAAGAGATCGGGGTGCCACGAAAACATCGATACTCAATTGCTTGAAGGTTCTAAATAGATAATTAAATCGCTAATATAATGGAAAATGGAAGTTTAGTGAAAATGTATTTATAGGTGAACGTTTTCTCACATCTGCAATATATGATATCTTGCTTATGGCTTCAAAACACAGGAATTCCTCGATGGTATCTCGGGCAAGGAACTTTCAGTGAGACGCCAAAAACAGATGATAGTTTACTCAAATATCTACAAAAATGGAACTTTGCTCATGGTCCTAATACAGACACACATTTGACGACCAACCTATCAACATAACTTGTGCATAATTTGAGAGGAGATTTACAGTCTCCTGTTCTATAAACTTCAGTCGACATATCTCAAACATGGAGTATTGCAGGCACCTCTACAACACAACAAACGATTCCGTTCGGGCGCTTCAGTCAGGAATCTCTAACGTAACACTGACCCAGTACCTGCAGATGTGCCTCAACGCCAGGCGAGGCAACAACAGCGACGTGAACAACTTCATCATCGTGCCCTACATCCTCATCTTCCTTCTGTCAGTGGTTGGCAACGCCCTGGTCATCCTGACTTTGGTGAGACACAAGAAGATGAGGACGGTCACAAATATGTTTCTCTTGAACCTGGCCATCAGTGACCTACTTTTGGCCGTTTTCTGTATGCCTTTTACTCTCATACCCATGAGGATGGAGAGGTTTATTTTTGGTCCTGTCGTCTGCAAGCTGATCAGATACGCGCAAGGTAAGACACGACACCTGTTTGTTGATGTTCTTTTGTCCTGTACTGTCATAGGATGTAAGATGGATATGTATTTAGTTTAGGTTTATTTAGTCGACGGATCAGCATCATGGCACACGGGTGTAACCCATAAGTGCTCCGTTTTACTCCTAACTCAAGCCTGAGTCAGGAGAATCTCAGCTCAGTGCACGAACTCCGTAGCACCGGCGAGGATCCTGAAATACTTTGGGTAGATTTTTCACTCGAAATTTTGCCCTAGCAGCGTCGTTAGGCTACTCTTTTTCGATTTCCAACTTCCAAGGGATTTCTTACATGCGCAACAATACACACGGGCGTCCGATCTCACTACCCAGAGACCAGGGGACATTTTATTACTAGAAGTTCACATGAAAAAAGTAACGGCCCTCATGGGGGCTTGAACCCGGGACCTCCAGCTCTCGAGGCGGACACCATACCTCGAGACAACCCAGGCCCCTTGGACATGTCTATATTCGGCTATGTCATCTTCAAATTCATCAGATATGCCCAAGGTAAGACACGGCACATGTTAATGCCTTACACGTGTTTCTTTTTTATATTCTTACTTTGTCCTGCATTCATCATCATCATCATCATCATCATCATCATCATCATCATCATCATCATCATCATCATCATCATTATCATCATCATCATCATCATCATCATCATCATCATCATCATCATCATCATCATCATCATCATCATCATCATCATCATCATCATCATCATCATTCCCCTTGTACCTTGCGATGTCTGGGTGAGGCATAAACAGCGAGAGAGTGCCCGTTTATGGGTTTCATATATTGAGATTCCCATGGACTCTGTTATTCCTTCTGCCAATAATTTACATGGTCGGCCGATTCTTCTAGTCCAATTTGATCCGTACATTATTGCTTGTTGTGGTATACTGTCAGTTGGTAGCCTAGTTATGTGACCAAACAATGTCACTTGCTGTTTGCACTGCAATGTTACAGAACTTATGATGGACATCAGATATGTCCGATGGAAGTCTCGACACCTGTTGGTGTCTTAGATATGTTTTGTTAATCATCTCCCTTAGGTGATAGAAAAATATGGTGTTTTCCTATAAATTCAAAGACAACACATGCTTTCTTTAACTTGTAGTTGGAGGTCGGCATGGCCGAAAGGATAAGTGCGCACTCGTTCTTAAACTTCCATTGCTCCGATGGCGAGGTAGCGGGTTCAACCCTACAAAGGTGAGTTGGACTCAAATGATGACATCTCGTCCTTGAATTGAGGACGTAAATTACAGGTACCTCAGAAGTCGGAGTGGGTTCGTCTGATGGCGAGGGACACTGGTAAAAAAGAAACTAATCCACACGCACAAATCAGTCCAGTGCACTAGAAGTAGCAGCACGTATATGGACTACGCTTGAGTTACAAGTTGGTGAAGGAAAACAATTCAAACAACAACAAAAACAACAGGTTGTTTTTCTATACATTCACAGGAAAAAAACACGCTTCTTTCTCTCTACGAATTCGCACATCGTATACGACAGCCGGGTGTTGTCGTCACTGCTGAGGGTTTAGTCTAGCGTTGCCAGATGTTTGCCTTGAGAAACCGGGATATATCTGAAGTATTAGAGCAGTGGTTCTCAACCTTTTTTGGCCCGTGTCCCCCTTGGCCATATTTTCAGAACGTCATTCCCCCCGCCCCCTTTCCTATCAAACATTTGGCCTGTGCCCCCCCCTTCACCATATTTTCAGAACGTCATTCACCCCTTTCATATTTCCTATCTAAAAATCCCCCCACCCCTACACAGTATACGTAAAAATGGAAGGTAAATTTAATAGCATATACTAAAACAAGTCTAGACATCCACATAAAACATGATTTGTGGGTCTACTTACTTTATAAAATGAATTTTAGAAGGATGAGACGTTCATAACTGTAAAATATGAAGGGAAAAACAATATCAAGTAATCGGTTCTTGTATTAACACGAACTTGAAATGGTCTTCATCCCCCCCTGGAAACACAAAAATCCCCCCCCCCCCCGGGGGGGGGGGATTGCCCACCGGTTGAGAACCACTGTATTAGAGAATCAACGAACTCTGGAATTAACTCTTTCTCTTCAGCATGTTGAAACCCATTAATGTCGTAGTTAAAACGTTGCAGCTGTTATTTAAATAACACATAACATGGTAATTAATAATTACCCGACGATAGAAACCGCGTTTTTACAATGCTAACAGTTTACAACTAGTTCTTCAGAAGTCACAACAGACAGAGAATAACAACCACAACCACAATTACAATTACATTATTGTATTTATGCAACGGAAAATTGTGAAACAGTTCGATTGAATTAGATATTCGATTTGAACGAGATGTAAAAACCGGGATAAACGGCTGTCACGAAAGTATTTTTCGGGACACTGATTTATTTAATTAAAAACCGGGACTGTTCTGAACAACCGGGACGTCTGGTAATCCAAGTTCAGTCTCACTTCCGTATGCAACCTTCCCTATGCCCCCTGAAGGGCACCTTGATAGTCTTGATCTCGCGGATGAGGGCAACTTTGAGTATACATTCCCGCCATTGGCATTGCACATGCTTGAAGAGTAACCTATTAGGATAGACACAAAATGGAGGCTATGATAAGTGATGGTGTATGTAAGATTTATAAATCAGATTAGTGGAACATATATTTTCGCTTAGGAATATTGATTTCTCTGGTTTATATTTTCTGCGAAGCAAAACTCAGTATTCAATGAAGCATCGTCTCCGCAAGTGCTGCTGACTGAAAATGGTCTATAATATTCTCTCTCTATATCTCTGTCTCTATCTCTTTCTATCTCTCTATCTCTCTGTCTCCGTCTATCTCTCTGTCTCTCTGTCTCACTGTCTCTGCCTATCTGTCTATCTCTCTGTCTATCTCTCTATCTCTCTGTCTCTCTGTCTCTGTCTATCTCTCTATCTCTATGTCTCTGTCTATCTCTCTATCTCTCTATCTCGCTGTCTCTGTCTATTTCTCTATCTCTCTGTCTCTGTCTATCACTCTATCTCTCTATCTCTCTATATTTCTCCATCTCTCTCTATCTCTCTATCCCTCTCTCTATCTCTCTGTCTCTCTATCTCCCTGTCTCTGTCTATCTCTCCTATCATCATGCCTCTGTCTATATCCATGCCTCTGTCTATCTCTCTGTCTCTGTCTATCTCCCTGTCTCTGTCTATCACTCTGTCTCTGTCAATCTCTCTGTCTCTGTCTATCACTCTGCCTCTGTCTCTCTCTCTATCTCTCTCTGTCACTCTGTCTCTCTCTATCTCTCTGTATCTCATGTCTCTGTCTGTCTGTCTGTCTGTCTGTCTGTCTGTCTGTCTCTTGTCATAGACTCTCACATACTACTTTTTGCCTCTCTTGGTGTTATCTCTCCACTTGTAACATTGCTTACCCCTTGCTTGTCTGCCTAAAGGTATGTTTTCATGGTAAACATTGTGCCAACTTCCCGAGACATTCCTAGAAGTCCGACCTCTTCTGACGATTAGATGCTGCCTGTCGTGTTTGCTACATTGTGGAGCTTATATTCCTAGCCTACGTCTTGCTTGTCCATCTTGAAGTGTGTTTCTATTGGAATATTGTAGCAGTAGTAGTAGTAGTAGTAGTAGTAGTAGTAGTAGTAGTAGTAGTAGTAGTAGTAGTAATAGTAGTAGTAGTAATAGTAGTAGTAGTAGTAGTAGTAGTAGTAGTAGTAGTAGTAGTAGTAGTAGTAGGAGTAGTAGTAGTAGTAGTGGTAGTGGTAGTAGTAGTAGCAGTGGCGAAGGTGGTGGTAGTAGTGGTAGTTGTAGTAGTAGTAGTAGTAGTAGTAGTAGTAGTAGTAGTAGTAGTAGTAGTAGTAGTAGTAGTAGTAGTAGTAGTAGTAGTAGGAGTAGTAGTAGTAGTGGTAGTAGTAGTAGTAGTAGCAGTGGCGAAGGTGGTGGTAGTAGTGGTAGTAGTAGTAATAGTAGTAGTAGGAGTAGTGGTAGTAGTAGAATTAGTAGTAATAGTAATTGTTGTAGTAGTAGTAATAGTAGAAGAAGAAGTAGTAGTAGTAGTAGTAGTAATATTAATAGGAGTAGTAGTAGTTGTAGTAGTAGTAGTGGTAGTTGTAGTAGTAGTAGTAGTAGTAGTAGTAGTAGTAGTAGTAGTAGTAGTAGTAGTAGTAGTAGTAGTAGTAGTAGTAGTAATTGTTGTACACTCAATTTATAGTTGTAATGGACTGAATTTTGCATGTGGATTAGCGTACCATATTAACAGTGTCCATAGTCATCAACGAACTCACTCTGACTTCAGAAGTGTTGTTGTTGATGATATTGATGGTGATCCTGTGGCGTCTTTGCTTTTGACCATGCGCTCAATGCCATGCAGGCGATCGTCTCCTCTTGAGTTGCTCCATTGAAAGTGGTCCTTCTGTCCCACTGTATCTCCTGTATTTAATTCTGGAGAGTCTGCAGGCTTTCTTTCCACCCCGGGTAGAATTCTAGAAATAGAGTCTTAGAGTGTAAAGTATTAGGTCTACAAAGATTCTATACTGTGGAAAAATGAATGTTTATGCTCTTTTCCCTCATAGCGGCTTCTTCCTTATCAATACCCAGAAAATTACCAGTTACATATTTTGTGAGGTCAGTACGCTGACAATAGCATGAACGGAATCGGACGAAGGTTTGTCGCCATCTCTCGTCGTTGGCTATGGGAGGACAAAACGACTACCAATTCCTTCGTGCACATATACCTACAAACATGAGATGGTTCTAGTACTTCACATACCTACAAACATGAGATGGTCCCATCACTTCACATACCTATAAACATGAGATGGTCCCAGCACTTCACATACCTAAAACCACGAGATGGTCCCAGGACTTCACATACCTACAAACATGAGATGGGCCTCTCATTTCACATACCTACAAACATGAGATGGTCCCAGCACTTCACATACCTACAAACATGAGATGGTCCCAGCACTTCACATACCTACAAACATGAGATGGTCCCCTCACTTCACATACCTACAAACATGAGATGGTCCCCTCATTTCACATACCTACAAACATTCGATGGTCCCCTCATTTCACATACTTACAAACATGAGATGGTCCTAGCACTTCACATACCTACAAACATGAGATGGTCCCCTCACTTCACATACCTACAAACATGAGATGGTCCCAGCACTTCACATACCTACAAACATGAGATGGTCCCCTTACTTCACATACCTACAAACATGAGATGGTCCAATCATTTCACATACCTACAAACATGAGATGGTCCTAGCACTTCACATACCTACAAACATGAGGTGGTCCTAGCACTTCACATACCTACAAACATGAGGTGGTCCTACCACTTCACATACCTACAAACAAGAGATGGTCTTGGCACCTCTACATATTCCTACAAACATGAGATGGTCCCTAGCACTTCACATATCTACAAACATGAGATGGTCCTAGCACTTCAATATCTACAAACATGAGATGGTCCCAGCACTTCACATACCTACAAACTTGAGATGGTCCTGGCATTTCACATACCTACAAACGTGAGATGGTCCTGGCACTTCACATACCTACTGCATGGGCATGCATCTGTTCTTCACAGTGTGAAGAGAGACACTCTCTGTAGAAGACATGGCACTTGATGATGTGTTTATGACATGCCACTTGATGATGTGTTTATGACATGTCACTTGATGATGTGTTTATGACATTTCACTTAATGATGTGTTTATAACATGTCACATGATGTGTTTATGACATTTCACTTGATGATGTGTTCATGACATGGGACTTGATGAGCTGTTCATGACATGGGACGTATCTTTCACAACATCCACAAACCTACGGCTTCTGTTTGACATTCCCAACATGACATTCCCAACACAAACACTTTCCGCACCACAAACATGCTACAGCTGGGTAATGAGCTAGGACCATGACATTTTGTAAACCTGAATTCACGGAGTGATTGATTGTCAGTCGTTCTCTCATTTAGCGGACGACGAAAGCCGGGGTTGTTCTCTGGTCCTACCGCACTCTTGACAATATCAGAGTAGCTTCTTCGCGAATAAACTAACGCGCCCACTAACACATGATGAGTATAGTGTCAGTTGCTTTAACATCTCCGGCTACATATCTGGTACACATGTCATGACATGCTCCAAGCTGACATTCACTTTATTACCATTACATTCTCCAACCTGATATTCTCTTTATTAACATTACATTCTCCAACCTGATATTCTCTTTATTACCATGACATGCTCCAACTTGATATTCTCTTTATTATCATGACATGCTCCAACCTGACATTCTCTTTATTACCATGACATGCTCCAACCTGACATTCTCTTTGTTACCATGACATGCTCCAACCTGACATTCACTTTATTACTATGACATGCTCCAACTTAATATTCTCTTTATTACCATGACATTCTCCAACCTGATATTCTCTTTGTTACCATGACATGCACCAACCTGATATTTTCTTTATTATCATGACATGCTCCAACCTGACATTCTCTTTATTACTATGACATGCTCTAACCTGACAGTCTCTTTATTACCATGACATGCTCCAACCTGACAGTCTCTTTATTACCATGGCATGCTCCAACCTGACATTCTCTTTATTAACACTAGCTGTTGAACTTCGCATATCAGTCACGTGCTTCCTCTTCTTTGGTAAGACCTCCCCATTTATGTAAATGTCAGGTCTCATTTATTATTGATAACCAGCTTGAATGTTAATGAGTAATTTAATACGTTAACTAATGTCAACCTGTCCATGCCGTTGCAATGGATGACAGTTTGTTGCCATTTGTCTTATCTTACAGGAAATATGAACTACACACCATGACAGGTCACCTTTCGCAAAGGTTGCGGTGTCATTTTACCTTGCATTAAACTGTCCTTATCAGGACCACAATCAAATTTCAACAAACAGGCACTCCGTAATCAATGACAATTCTTGCAAAATGCTTTAAGTACTCTTCTCTCTCTCTCTCTCTCTCTCTCTTCTCTCTCTCTCTCTCTCTCTCTCTCTCTCTCTCTCTCTCTCTCTCTCTCTCTCTCTCTCTCTCTCTCTCGCCTCTCTCTCTCTCCCTCTCTCCTTTCTCTCTCTCTCCTTCTCGCTCCCTCTTTCTCCTCTTTCTCTCTCCCTCTTTCTCCTCCTCTCTCTTTCTCTCTCCCTTTCTCTCCTCTCTGTCTGTCGTTTGTGCAAATGATGTAAATATGTATGCAAGTATGTATGTATGTGTTTATAAATATGCAAGTGTACGTGTGTCTGCCTTCCTGCCTATCTCATAACATGCTAATATCAAATCAATTGTTTATGTTTACAACATTCATTTGACAATGTTTTTGTCTATGTGAATGTAACATGCACAATTGATGAACGACAGATGAGTGATCGGAAGGGCCGAATGAAAGACGGTCCCGCGTGCCCCATTTTCGACCCTTTGAAAGTAACGTTGGTTCGTTCTCTCTCTCTCTCTCTCTCTCTCTCTCTCTCTCTCTCTCTCTCTCTCTCTCTGTCTCTCTGTCTCTCTCTCTCTCTCTCTCGTGTGTGTGGATGGGGAGATTGTGTATCTGGGGTGTATGTGGCTTGTGTGGGTTGGGGGATGGGTGGATTAATGGGGGCAGGTATGTGCCTGTGGATATGTGTGTGGTTGGGTGGTGGATGTGTGTGTGTGGGGGACACGCGGATGGATAGGGGATGGGTGGGTGGGTGGGGGGATCTGTCTTATAACATTGTAACATGCATTGTTTATGTTTACAACATTCATTTGACAATGTTTTTTTTTTCCTATGTGAATGCACAATGCACTGATGAATGAAAGATGAGTGATTGGAAGGGCCGAATGTAAGACGGGCCTGCGTGCCCAATTTGTTGTTGTTGTTGTTTTTTTTTTTTTAGCATATCCTTTTACAGGACTTAGCTGTCAACACCAGCATCTTTCAACTGTATGTTGATCTCTTGGCAAGATTACGCTCAGTAGTTTGCCATTGCTTTCTGAGCGGCCGGCTCACATACCCCGTAAGTTACCGATGCGATTCCGAACCACTGCTGATTTGAACCGTCATCACGTTACCTGACGAGAGTATACGAGATTACGGAGAAAAGTCATAACCTCTAAGCCACGAAGCCGGCTGCCCAATTTGTTTACCCTTTGAAAATAAAGTTCGTTCGTTCGCTCGTTCGTTCTCTCTCTCTCTCTCTCTCTCTCTCTCTCTCTCTCTCTCTCTCTCTCTCTCTCTCTCTCTCTCTCTCTCTCTGTATATCACTCTCTCTCTCTCTCTCTCTCTCTCTCTCTCTCTATCTATCTCTCTCTCTCTCTCTGTGTATATACCCTTCTCTCTCTCTCTATCTCTCTCTCTCTCTCTTTTCTCTATATCTATCTGGGTTTACTTCTCTCTCTATCTCTCGCTTCTCTATATATCTATATGTGTTTGTGTGTGTACTCCTCTCTCTTTATCTATCTCTGTGTGTGTAGGTAGGCAGGTAGGTACGTAGGTAGGTAGATAGGTATTTATCTTTATCTTTATTCTTTATTTTCAAAGGGTTAAGAATTGGGCACGCAGGCCCGTCTGACATTCTGCCCTTCTTCTCTATTTCCTCTCATACATTCTTTCATTCAACATCACTTATGAAGCAAATCTTTGACAGCAAAGAACAATAAGCATTAAAACGCATGAAAAATAAAATATAATACATGACTCGTTGAGGCAATGTTTAACATGGTCATTATAAATACCTAAGGATAGATAGATGGTTAGATAGATTGACAGACAGACAGACAGACAGACAGACAGACAGACAGTATTTTAGGTAGCTAGGTAAATTGGTAAGTTGGTAGGTTGGTAGGTAGGCAGGTAGGCAGGTAGGCAGGTAGGCAGGTAGGCAGGCAGGCAGGTAGGCAGGCAGGTAGGTAGGTAGGAGGCAGGCAGGGAAGCAGGTAGGCAAGCACGCAGACAGGTGTGCATGTATTTACGTAGACATGTAAATAGGTAAGTAGGTATGTTGGTTGGTAGGAAGATAGATTGGTGTGTATGCTGCCGAGAAACTCCACGCGCTGGCTTATTGTTAATTCTTTGCGTGTTCTTTGCAGGACGTCGCAATCAGTCATGGGATTATTTTGCTGTCTGGGATTTTCTTGGCAATTGTAAGCAAAAAAGTTCAGCTGTTTGTCATTGCTCTCTGCACGAGAAATCGATGCTTAAGACCAACTAGCTGTTGTGGGGACGAAACAACCCCACCCTTTCCAAACCCGTTCGCATCTCATCAGCGCACAGGCAGTTTAAGAGCATCCGCTCTTATCCTTGCGACCACCTCGACGTCTGTGGTCTTATTACCCCTTCCTAAATCTTCTGTTGGAGTTAGTCCCTTTGATCCTGCTAGCTTTCTGGGCGCACCAAGTCTTCTTCGGGACTTCCCTGTGACACTATCCCCGCTTACCCATTTCGTCACTTCCTGTCATTTTGTGGGGACACAGGCTACTCGTTTTATAAGGGGTAAGACTCACCTCATGTCGTGTCAGATTGAAACAAGTTAGTGTCATGTCCTTTACGGGACGTTGCAATCAACCTTAGCATTTATTGACTGTTTGTGGTAAATATCAGTTTGAATAATTTGCTATTGCTTTTTGTGCGGCCAATGCTCATATCATTGAAATCAGCGCAAAGAGATCAGTTACCATATAGCCTGCAGCCGACTGGGAACCCACGACCCTTTCATGTCAGTCATCATCATCATCATCATCATCATCATCATCATCATCTTCCACTTCTGCCGTCAAGCGTCGTGGGGAGGAATAATTTGCGTTCCAGCGCCCGGTGGACGGCACTGGATAGTGTCATTCCGTGTGGTTGTACAATGTCTCTGATGTCGTCAATCCATTTTCTTCGTGGATGTCCTCGTGGTCTCGTCGCAGATGATCTTTGATGTAAGGCCAGTGATGGTAGTTGCCAGTACCCGACTTTAATTGCGAATTATATAGTTGTATTAGTATCCGCATGTCTTTGTTTTTGTTTTCTGAAGAAGTTTTTTTTAGCCGCAACGTTTACTAAGCCACCTGGAATTTGTTCGGGTAAAAGTGACATTTCAGACCCCCCCCCCCCCCTCCTCCCTTTTTTCCTCATTTATTCACAGTGTTCATTGTTCACGTCTGTTATGAAATATCTGAAGGGGGACAGAATGGGACAGATTGGGATTAAATGGGTTAAAATAACAATCACGACTCTGTTGGCTTTTTGAACGATGAATTTGATGCCAATATCACTGACAGGATTACAAAACCACTGACAGGATTAGAAAACCACTGACAGGATCAGAAAACCACTGACAGGATTAGAAAAACCACTGACAGGATCAGAAAACCACTGACAGGATTAGAAAAACCACTGACAGGATAAGAAAACCACTGACAGGATTAATCAACCACTGACAGGATCAGAAAACCACTGACAGGATTAGAAAATCACTGAGACGACCAAACAACCGGCTGCATTATTATAAAACCACTAACAGAATAAGAAAACCACTGATATGACGATAAAACCACTGACATGACAAGAAAACCACTGACATGACGATAAAACCACTGACATGACCAGAAAACTACTGACATGACCAGAAAACCACTGACATGACGATAAAACCACTGACATGACCAGAAAACCACTGACATGACGATAAAACCACTGACATGACCAGAAAACCACTGACATGACGATAAAACCACTGACATGACCAGAAAACTACTGACATGACTAGAAAACCACTGACATGACGATAAAACCACTGACATGACTAGAAAACCACTGACATGACCAGAAAACCACTGACATGACAAGAAAACCACCGACATGTTTGCTGAAACCACTGAGAAGTAAAGTTAGCCGGCTGGGTTCTGATCACAGTTAGTGAGTTTGTGATTGTTATTGAGCTTATGTGTATGCGAGGGAGTGTGTGTATGTGTGTGTGTGTGTGTTATTCAGTGGGTGTATAACTGTGAGTGTGTGTAAATGATGTAAGTATGTATGCAGGTATGATAATAATAATAATATAATAATAATAATAATAATAATAATAAGTCTTTATTTTCAAAGGGTTAAGAATTGGGCACGCAGGCCCGTCTGACATTCTGCCCTTCTTCTCTATTTCCTCTCATACATTCTTTCATTCAACATCACTTATGAAGCAACTTTTGACAACAAAAGAACATTAAAACGCATGAAAAATAATCAATAACAAATGACTCACTGAGGCAGTGTTTAACATGGGCATTATAAATACCTAAGGAGGGTGTAACGTGCCATACATAAGAGAATGTTTTTTGGCTAGTTGTCGTTTGAGATAAGTTACCATTATTGTCTTTTTTGTGTTGTTTGTTATGGGGGCATGTAGTCTGTACTAAGGTAGTGTTCAAACAGGTTGCGAATGTATGTATCATGATTGGTGGTGTCTTTGATTTCTTGTGGAAGATTGTTCCACAACTGAGCGGCAGAGTATGCTAAGCTTGTTTTATATAAGTCTATCCTAGGTTTAGGGACATGAAGTATATTTAGTCGTTCGCTATGTCTAGCGTTATATTTAAACAATGGCCAAAGGTAGCTTGGAGCATTTTGAAATAGGATTTTGTGAATTAGTTTGGTCTTATTAAAAAGCAGGCGCTTGTGGAGTGGCAGTAACCGGAGACGTTTATATAGGTTAGAATTGTCGGTAAGCTTTTCACCATTAATTAAACGCACTGCCCTTTTCTGGAGTGAATATAGGCGTTTTGTTATTGATTTGGAGCATCCATCCCAGACTGTGGAGCAGTAATCAATATGTGTTTGTATATGAGAAGTATAGAATATCTTTCTTGTGTTTTCGTCAAGGAAATTTTTAATTTTGGCAAGTTGGTATACTTTTTTGGCTATTTGTTTAACTAGAGCATGAACATGTGAGTTAAAAGTTAGATTTTGATCTATGATAACACCCAGTGTCTTGTGCTCGGTGACACTTTCTACAGGCGTGCTGCCAATGTGCAGCTGAAGAGTTCTCTGCGAGTTTAGAGTGTGAAGTCTTTGCCTGGTTCCTATTAACATAGACTTTGTTTTAGTAATGTTAATTTGCATGCGGTTTGCATGACTCCAGTTAACTACACTATTTATTTCCTGTTGCAAGGATAATTCTAGCACATTACGATCAACAGCGTTTGTATATACTGTGCAGTCATCAGCAAATAGATCGCAGGACGACGACAGATTTAATGGAAGATCATTTATATAAATGGCAAATAATAGAGGGCCAAGAATAGACCCCTGAGGTACTCCAATATTAATGGTAATGGCTTGAGATAAAACTTTATTGTGTGATACTACTTGCTTTCTGTCTAATAAGAATGATTTTATTAATGTCACTATATTAAAACTTACTTTCATTGTTTCTAGTTTTTTAATTAGAATAGTATGATCTATCATATCAAATGCTTTCCTAAAGTCTATAAACACCGCTCCACATAGAGTATTGTTGTTAATATTTTGATGCCAGTTTTCTATCATGTTTGTTAGCGCCGTATGGCAAGAATATTTTGGCCGAAATCCTGACTGACTGTCAACTATCAGTTTATGGCGAACTAAGTGATCTAGTGTTGTTTTGTGGATGTGCTTTTCTAGCGGTTTGGATAATGAGGATAATATGGAAATTGGTCTATAATTACTCATGAGACGATCGTCTAGAGGACCAGCTTTTAAATGAGGATACACTTTAGCGATTTTAAAGGCTGATGGGAAGTGACCTCTAGTTAGACATTGATTATATATAAAAGTTAGTGACTCGCAGATCGCCGGTGCAGCATGGCGAAGGATCCGACTACTAATTCCATCTAGTCCTGATGAGTTATTGTTTTTTAGATTACGGAGATGAGTAAATACTTCAGTTGTCGTCGTTAGCGGTATGTTGGAGGAAATGTGTCCATAGCATTTGTTCTCACAGAATGATGATAATAAAGATATGTCATCTGCAGGTATGCATGTGTGTAGGTGTGTCTGTCTGTCTCATAAGATGGTAATATGCATTGTTTATGTTGACAACATTCAATTGACGATGTTTTTTTTTTCCATATGTGAATGTAACATCCTGTTATCGGGGTAGGGGTACTCCCTATCAAAGGAGATGTAAGACGCCTCCATTCATCCGTTAGTCTACGGTACACCCTTGGGCAGGGTGGAGTACCTGTTTAACACCCTCCCCCACTCCCGAATCAGAGTTACGTGAAGCCGTGGAATCAGGTGGTGAATGGAGTGTGAGAGCAGCCGACAGATTGTTGTTGGTTATGGTCTTCCCTCTGCAGCGATAGGAAGATGATCTCATCAGTAGAAACAATGGATATGGCCACCGACTAATACAGTCACTACCCAGAAGAAGATATTAAAGATATCACAAAGAAATCTTAAATATTTTGGTCACTTCAAACGTCATGAACATTTGGGGAAAATAATAATGGAGAGGTATATGCCTGGGAAGAACGGAAGAGGAAGGAAAAAGAAAAGATGGGTGCAGAATGTTGTGGATGATCTCCAGAAGGGTTTAATGGACGCAGGACATCTTGCTTATGATCGAGAGGTTTTCCGGAAGGTTGTTATGCGAGGTTCTGCATAGTACTTGCTACTAAATGAATGAATGAATGAATGAATGAATGAATGAATGAATGAATGAATGAATGAATGAATATAACATGCAATATTGATGAACGAAAGATGAGTGATTGGAAGGAGCAAATGTAAGACGACCCTTTGAAAATAAAGTTCCTTCCTTCTTGCATTCACATTACCCATCGAGTGCCAATTGATCCATGCAAATATGCAGCTAGCACCATATATCAACACCCTTATTGCGTGGAACATCTTCCTGTAATCTTTCTTAACTGTTTGTATGGTCCCATGAGATACCCTATTCTCCTTGCATACTACGTCACTTTTTGTCGCTGGTGGAACTAGAAATGTGTAAGTGGGGGAAAAAGCCACATTCTTACACCCAGTCACGACAGTTGAAGAAATAATTATGAGGTTTCTAACTCCAGCCGTTGTCTTTGCCATGTTATTCAGAAGACTGAAGTGTATGACTTCCTGAATTGATGCATGGTCCCTGTGATTCGATTGGACAGTTCAAAACGAATGGCCGTGAGACTAGTGGCTGAACAACACGCAAGCTAACACGTCATATAAACGTCATTGGTTGTCAGCCAATGGGGACAGTTGCCGACTTCATGATCTTTAGAGTTTTGTCTCTTGTTGACTCAGTGGTTATAGCAACTCAGTGGTTATAGCAACTCAGTGGTTACAGCAACTCAATCAGTTGTTATAACAATTCAATCAGTGGTTATAGCAACACAGTCAGTGGTTATAGCAACACAGTCAGTGGTTATAGCAACACAGTCAGTGGTTATAGCAACACAGTCAGCGGTTATAGCAATTCAGTCAGCGGTTATAGCAACTCAGTCAGTGATTACAGCAGCTAAGTCAATGGTTATGGCAACTCTGTTAGTGGTTATGGCAACTCTGTTAGTGGTTATGGCAACTCTGTTAGTGGTTATGGCAACTCTGTTAGTGGTTATGGCAACTCTGTTAGTGGTTATGAAAACTCTGTTAGTGGTTATGGCAACTCTGTTAGTGGTTATGGCAACTCTGTTAGTGGTTATGGCAACTCTGTTAGTGGTTATGGCAACTCTTTTAGTGGTTATGACAACTCTGTTAGTGGTTATGGCAACTCTGTTAGTGGTTATGGCAACTCTGTTAGTGGTTATGGCAACTCTGTTAGTGGTTATGGCAACTCTGTTAGTGGTTATGGCAACTCTGTTAGTGGTTATGGCAACTCTGTTAGTGGTTATGGCAACTCTGTTAGTGGTTATGGCAACTCTGTTAGTGGCTATGGCAACTCTGTTAGTGGTTATGGCAACTCTGTTAGTGGTTATGACAACTCTGTTAGTGGTTATGGCAACTCTGTTAGTGGTTATGGCAACTCTGTTAGTGGTTATGGCAACTCTGTTAGTGGTTATGGCAACTCTGTTAGTGGTTATGGCAACTCTGTTAGTGGTTATGGCAACTCTGTTAGTGGTTATGGCAACTCTGTTAGTGGTTATGACAACTCTGTTAGTGGTTATGGCAACTCTGTTAGTGGTTATGGCAACTCTGTTAGTGGTTATGGCAACTCTGTTAGTGGTTATGACAACTCTGTTAGTGGTTATGACAACTCTGTTAGTGGTTATGGCAACTCTGTTAGTGGTTATGACAACTCTGTTAGTGGTTATGGCAACTCTGTTAGTGGTTATGGCAACTCTGTTAGTGGTTATGGCAACTCTGTTAGTGGTTATGGCAACTCTGTTAGTGGTTATGACAACTCTGTTAGTGGTTATGACAACTCTGTTAGTGGTTATGACAACTCTGTTAGTGGTTATGGCAACTCTGTTAGTGGTTATGGCAACTCTGTTAGTGGTTATGGCAACTCTGTTAGTGGTTATGGCAACTCTGTTAGTGGTTATGGCAACTCTGTTAGTGGTTATGGCAACTCTGTTAGTGGTTATGGCAACTCTGTTAGTGGTTATGGCAACTCTGTTAGTGGTTATGGCAACTCTGTTAGTGGTTATGGCAACTCTGTTAGTGGTTATGGCAACTCTGTTAGTGGTTATGGCAACTCTGTTAGTGGTTATGGCAACTCTGTTAGTGGTTATGGCAACTCTGTTAGTGGTTATGGCAACTCTGTTAGTGGTTATGACAACTCTGTTAGTGGTTATGACAACTCTGTTAGTGGTTATGGCAACAACTATGTTAGTGGTTATGGCAACTCTGTTAGTGGTTATGGCAACTCTGTTAGTGGTTATGGCAACTCTGTTAGTGGTTATGACAACTCTGTTAGTGGTTATGACAACTCTGTTAGTGGTTATGACAACTCTGTTAGTGGTTATGACAACTCTGTTAGTGGTTATGGCAACTCTGTTAGTGGTTACAGGCAATAACAAATTAAGGGGGACAATTTTCAACAACAAAACAAAACTCATTCAATTTCTGAAACAAATTTTAAATTTTTTGTTTTTTAAATCCCATTTCTAAAAGGATGATTTCTCAAATATTTTCTTTCTCTTCTCTTTTCGCCTTCGTTGCTCTTGGGGAGGGGGTGGAGGGAGGTAGTGGGGGGCGGGGGTCGACACCAACCCACGCTTATGATGGATGGGTGCAAAGCTATTAAAATTTAGGTATTGGGCCTTTTATGTTCATTTTCCATGGAATGCGCTTTGGATGGTGCTATCCTCTCAAAGTCGAATTAGGATTATTTAATCGAACTAGAAAGATTTGCTCCGATGACACACTAAAGGAAGGACTAGACACATTTCACCAAATTCTGAAAACTAATGGATATCCAACAGGTTTCATCAAGCGTCACTGCCAGCCGCCCAAACCAACCCCGACAGAATCAACGGTTCCCAAACTTTAAGTGTTTAAACTCACCTTTCGAGGGGGCGATGTAATGAAACGAATACGCGACCGACTTAAAACAGCAGTAAAATAAACATTCTTTTCGGCTGAACCAATTAGCAGATACACAACCACACTGATAACTACTAGATCAGTGGTTTTCAACCCGTGGGCAATTCTCACCCCTACCTCCTCCTTCAGGGGGAAATTTTAGAGTTTCCATGGGAGGGGGGGGGGGGGTGTAAGATTATTTCAAGATCGTGTTAATAGAAGAATTGATTACTTGATGTTGTTTTTCCCTCCATACTTTACGGTTCTGCACTTCTCGCCCTTCTGAAATTCATTTTACAGCGTGAGTAGACCCGCAAATCACGTTTTATGTAGACGTCTAGACTTGTTGTAGTATGTGTTATTAAATTTAGCTTCCATTTTTACGTATACTGTGTAGAAGCGGGGGGGGGGGGGGGGGGATATATAGGGAGAAAATACGAAAGTGGGGGGGGGGGGGGAATTACGTTCTGAAAATATGGTGTAGGGGCTCCCGGCCAAAAAAGTACTAGATGGCTATAACCTTCTATACATTCCCGCAAGGTCGGCCACGATTTACATCATATTTCATTCACAGTAGCATTCATTGTTCCACATGAAATGATATATACTTCTGCACTATGCATCTGGCTAGGCGCAGCGAAATATGTCAGGCAAGAAACCGTGCAATATCTCATTGGTATTTGTCTAGTTTTGTTCTTGAGCTCCAAACAGTTGATTTTGTCATACCATTTTATCCCTTCTATTTTGTGCAGGCACCAGTTGTCACTATCAATGAATGTAAGAAAGAGAGTGCTGAAATGCTATATATAGAGAGTTTTGTTGTATGATAGTGAATCTTGGAATGTTAATGAACAAATTAGGAAGAACTTAGAAGCAACAGAGATGTAATTGCTGAGACGAATTTTGCAAATTCCTTGGACTTCCAGAGTAACTAACAACGATTGCATGAAAGAGGATAATGAAACTAGAACACTATATCTATAAAAAGGATGTTTGCGGGTCCGTTCTTTATGCGTTCGCGAACGGTCCATCCGATTGAGATGAAATTTTCTACATGTTTTCTTTTCATTCCCGTGCAACCAACTGTCGTAGTTTTATTTTTTAGTGTAAATCAGCTATTTACTTACTAAAATTTAATATTAAAATTACATGACTTAACATAAGAAAAATTATATAAAGGGACATAACTTTTAGTAGCATTGCTATATCTTAGGTTACGTCCCCTGGATATAGATAGATAGATAGATAGATAGATAGATAGATAGATAGATAGATAGATAGATAGATAGATAGATAGATAGATAGATAGATAGATAGATAGATAGATAGATAGATAGATAGATAGATAGATAGATAGATAGATAGATAGATAGATAGATAGATAGATAGATATTCCCGCCAGGGACTGGGCGAAGCCGGGCCGGGTCAGCTAGTACAACAATAAGAAAGAGACAAACAGATTTCCTCGGTCATGTGATGAGAAGAGTGACACTGGAGAACATTGTGACATCTGGAAAACTCGTTGGGAAGAGAGGCAGAGGCAGACCAAGAGAAATAATACTGGATGGATTGAGACGGTGGCATGGAGGAATATCATCAGCAGAGTTGATCCAGAACACCAAAGACCGAGATCTGTGGAGAGCCATGAACGCCTACGCCAGCTGGCAAGGCACTTGATGATGATGACCCGTTAGTGAATTTTTGTGGTTTATTTGTAATCGTTTTCCTTATTCCCCATGTTGTGATCTTTACATTCCCTTTAAATTCACTTTCACAAAACTTAATGTCACTTTCAAATTACTTATAGTCACACAAAATCTGTAGAGGTTAGCATGGCCGAATGGATAAGCGCGCTTGCTTTTAAACTTCGGGTGTACTGATGCCGAGGTAGAGGGTTAAACCCCTACAATGGTGGAGTATTGATACATGACAGGCAGACGTGGTTGCGGCCTTGTGGGAGCACGTGCACACCTCGGAGGAGCAAATGGATCACCATAGTCTGGTAAGAATGAGACAGCGAGGAGTGAAGAGGGGATCTGGCCGACGCTCAACGCTCAGAGGAAAGGCGAGACGGACATATAATCAGATTGCTACTGGTACTATTAGGGTTGGAACTCTTCGCTGGCTGCTGAGGATGGGGACGAAGCGCCTATGGGAATGCCCCGAATGCTGTGATGTCGGTTCCTAAATCAATCAATCAATCAATCAATCCCTTACAATGGTCAGTTGGACTAAAATATTGACTTCTCGTCCTTGAGTTGGGGACGTAAAGTACCAGTACTTCAGAAGTTGGAGTTAGTTTACCTGATGGCGAGGGACTCTGGTAATAGGGAAAGCTAATCCACACGCAAAAATCAGTCCGGTGGTCTAGAAGCAGTAGCATTTGTATGGATTAAGCTTGAGTTCAAAGCGAATGCCGGCTTCCTGGCCTAGAGGTTAGCGACTTTTCTCCTGTAATCTCGTATACTCTCGTAAGTAACGTGACGACGGTGAGAATCAGCAGTGGTTCGAATCGCGTCGGTAACTACGGGGTATGTGAGCCGGCCGCTCAGAAAGCAATGGCAAACTACTTAGCGTAGTCTTGCCATGAAATCAACAATCAGCTGAAAGATGCTGATGTTGACAGCAATGTCCTGTAAAGGATATGCAAATAATTTTTTTTTTCAAAGCGAATGAAAGGGGGCTGAGGGGAAGCTGTCAGTCCATAATTTTATGGTGTTCTGTGCTAGCACAAGTTTTCGAGTAAACAAGGTTTCCAATGATATAAACAAGGATTTCTATGCGATAAACAAGACTTCCTATGAAATAAACAAGCTTAAGATTGGCCACGACAAAGTATTTTTAAAGGCGAAAGTAATTTCGTAAGTTCAAGTGACATAAAGAAGCTGTTACGACTACTACAAAGATTTGGTTTCCGTCAGTTCTGAGAAGAATTAATGTGATTACAACGAAGGCTGTTGTTGTCAGTAAAAGGGTGTTTACGTTTAGAAGAGAAAACGGAGTCAATTTAGGAATTGGACAATAATGAAGTTAATGCCGAGCATTATTATTATTATTATTATTATTATTATTATTATTATTATTATTATTATTATTATTATTATTATTATTATTATTATTATTAAAATATATGCCAGCAATTTTCTGCAACAGTTGAAATAAATTTAGTCATGAATTCCCTCTGCCTTTGAATTTTTTTGTTTTTTAATGTTGCATGTCCTTAACAGCCGGGCGACGTGGCGAAGGCGTTACGGACGTGGTTCGTAATCCCGTATACCTGCGTTCGAAACAGAGCTGCGAGCGATTTGGCAGCAGACTGCGTTGCGTTGGGTTTGCGTTGGTATGAGTGCCGGTCGTTCGGAAAGCAATGGCAAACTACTGAACGTAAACTTGCCAAGAGATTATAGCTGCAAAAATGCTGGTGTTGATTGCGATATCCTATAAAGGATATGAAAAAAATGTACTTATCAGGACGTTGCTTTCAATCCCGTATTGATTTTCTAAAAAATTTACGTCCAGTAATCTATCATTGCTTTCTGAACGAGAAAAAATCATTTAAATCTAACTTAATGCCGGTATGGGGATTGATCCTGTATTCAGCAATAAATTTATGTTAAGGCAACAAGCGCTTTCTCTTCAAAAAGAGCCGCATCGCTCAATCTGGAAGTGACAATAGAAAATACCCAGTACTGCCCCTTTAAAATACTCAACAGTAATAGTCGCCCTTGGAAAAATTCCTGAAGCGGTATGGGAGACCAGTTTGCGCTGTATCGTTTTCTGCACGGATTCATTCCAATTTTGGAAGAAAATTGGAAAAGTAACTTTTCTGGGCGGTATTACAACCCCTCTGGTCCTAGTAACTTTGTGTACATCATTTATTGAAGGTTTCATTGGTTTTAGTTGAATCCGCGAACGAAACGATGATTAAAAGATTGTTGAAATAGGCGAAGCGGGATTAAAATGTTGAAGGCCTCTGGGGGCTGCAATGGTTTATGGGTAACACGTCTGCTTCTGATTCGAATTTATGGGGTACGAATCATGGTGTGAGTTCTTAGAAACTAAGGAATTGGATGAAGGTTTACTCATTCCCCTTTCTTTTGTCGTGGATCGGTTTCATGTACCTCTTGTTGAAGGGTCCACGAAGATCCCTATAAATGTTGTCCACGTTAAAAAAAAAAAATTCCCCCGCTGGCTAGACAACGAAACAATTAAACCGATTGTCGGCTGCCCTGTCTAAATTTCAAAATGAGAAAATCTACGTGCGAAAAGACTGAGTCACCTTAGTTTGTGGTTAGTCATTTATGAATAGCATGTTTATGAAACGTCCCTGACAAGTGGCATGTTTATCAAAATGTCCTGATAAATAATAAGCTTATGAAACGTCCCAGATGAAATAATAAATTTATTAAATGTCTAAGACAAAAAGCATGCCATGAAACATCCCTTCTAAATAGCATGTTTATGAATCATACCTGAAAAATAAAACGTGAATGCATCATACATGAAACATGATTATGAATTGTACCTGAAAAATAACATGTTTATGAATCGTTCGTGAAAAATAACATGTTTGTGAATCGTACGTGAAAAATAACATGTTTATGAATCGTACGTGAAAAATAATATGTTTATAAATCGTACGTGAAAAATAACATGTTTATATAGCTTACGTGAAACACATTTTACATACCCGCTGCAGGGTGGTGTGATGAAGCTCAGACTGAGTTTGTAGGCAATGTTACATTCAGTAGCTTGCCATTGAGGTCTGAACGAAAGCGTACATTCAAGTCCCACTGACCGGTGTGTGGATGGAACCCACTACCATGCCTGTCGTCAGCGCACAGGAAGTTTAAGCATGTGCGCGTTAAAACTCTCGGCCACGCTGACATCTTAACATGCTGCTCGTCCTTCGCGGGACGTTGCCATCAACCCCGTGCTGATTTCTCTATGAAATTTTGCGTTCAGTAGTTTGCCATTGCCGCTCTCCCTGACCTAGGGGTTAAACGACTTTCTCCGTAATCCCGTTTATCCACGCAGGGTAACGCAGCGCGCGAGAATTGGAAGCGGTTCTGCCCACGTTGGTGACTTACGGGATAAGTGAGCCGGCCGCTCAGAAAGCAATGGCAAACTACTGAGCGTAATCTTGCCTAGAAATCAACGACAGCGGTAAAATGCTGGTGTTGACAGCGATGTCCTGTAAAGGATATGTGGGAAAAAAAAAAGTTAGCCATTACTTTCTGAAGGAGAAGTCAACATATACACCCAACTGTCTTCTATACAATGATCTAAATTAAGACTGAATTAAATGTGTGTGTGTGTGTGTGTGTGTGTGTGTGTGTGTGCGTGTGTGTGCGTGCCCACGCGCGCGCGCGATTGTGTAACCTGTTAGGTAAAACCAGGAAAATGTTTACGAAACTAAATGAATTTTGAAACGGTGTTTAAAGGAAGAGTATCACATCTCTTCAGATGTCTGATGTGTGGTGTGAAATACGTTCCTGTATTTGATCGCCGTTGTAAAGGGCTTAGAATAAAGATAGAACGTCTACAGATATCCCAGGTTAAGAAGTCAAGTGCCCTTTTTACTGCCTTGGTCAATGGTTCTCATCCAATAATTGTATAGATCAAACGGCACTCAATGGCGGTGTGGATCAAAGCACGGCGGCGGTCTTTACTTCCCATTTCGTGGTAACACAGGTCAGTGTCCAATTCCAATTCTAGAAAAAAAGATGTTTATGCTCCATTCAACCGTCAACTTATCGATTTCATTATAGTTGGGGCCCTTATGGTGTATCTCGTACTTCTGCTTTTGAAGATAGGGCTGCGTATACCAGCTTCCTGTATTCTGATATGTTGTCATTGTGTTCGTTTCATCCTTGTGGTTTTACATATCTGGACAGAGTTGCACACTTGTTAAGGTCTAGAGTAATTGTGTACCCGCTCCGTCTTATGGTGTAGCTTCTTTCAGGGATGATTACCATTCGTCATCCTTCCTCCATACATTCCGCCTTAGTCTCGGTCTGTTTTCGTATCTTCTGGGTCTTCTTTGGTACCTTGGGTAGTGGACTATTTGGTATGTTGTTCTTGCTTGAGAGTAAGCTCTACCCCTGGCCACCGTTCATTCTTGATCGCTGTCATTTTGGCAGGTGCCAGGGTGTTTATTGCTCGTTACGTAATGAAACAATTAACAGTCAACGATAAACAAACGGTGTTACCTTGAACAAATCGTCTCAACTGCGACGAACGGAAATAACAACTGACGGCAGATCGTGAGAACTGTGTGACGGCATTTATTAATGCGCTGCAGAATCTTTCATTGGCCAAACTACTTAGAGAAAAACGAAGTGCCCTTTAAGACAGGGTCGGTCTTCATTCAAAACATCTCAGAACTAGTTCCCAAAACAATTCTGAAAATCCTACGTCTCCGACTCCCAGCTATCTTCCTTCCACTTGTTCCATCGTTCCTGTTCCAATATCGTCTAGGTCCTTTACGGAATGAATCTCCGTTGCCACCTCATTCCTCGCCTCATAAACACTGCATCGTCCAGATCTTTCCCGCTCGCTTCTCCGCACGGAACTCCTTGAAAACCGAACCGCTTCTTGTCGCAGCTTCACAGCGTATCCCGTTGCTGTCCTCTGACGCTATTCTGTTCCCCTTGGTTTCTCTCTCTTATTGCTGTCCACTCTAGTGTCCGTATGGGGAAAATCCTGTTCACCCTTTTGTATGTTTGGTGGCGCGTGCCGTGTCTTATGGCAGCAGGCTTGTCCATGGGATACATTTTTCAATCCCATCCCCTTCCCATCCCACGGCGGTTTATGCCTGCCCCATCCATCCATGTGATTCCCATTATAATATTAATATGGAATACAGTTCAAATAAAATTATGAAATTTATGAAAGTTTAGAGTTAGTGTCTACTAAATACGACTACATGTACAAAGAGACATGTAAAACAACAGGATTTATTAATTTTAATATTCAAGAGTATTTTATTAAAACAAAGTTTAATATAAATATGTCAATTCAGTGTCATTCTGCCGGTCTCTCTGGCTGAAGGGTTACAACACTTTCTCCGTAATCCCGTTTATCACGCAGAGTCTCGTAGCGGGAGAGAACTGGGAGCGGTTCGACCCCCGCTGGTGACTTGCGGGATACTGAGCCGGCCGCTCAGAAAGCAATGGCAAACTACTGAGCGTAATCTTGCCAAGAAATCAATAGACAGCTGAAAGATGCTGCTGTTGACAGCGATGTCCTGTAAAGGATATGCAAAAAAAAAAAAAAAAAGTGTCATTCTGACACTCTCATTCGGTTTCTGAGTCACCCTGCTCATTCAGCACATTATCAATTTCCTGCTGATCGACTGTTTCTAATAATTCAGTTAATCCAGGTAATCCCAGAACCATTTCTACAATTTTCATCTTACATGCAAATCTGATATACACAGAGTATATAACGAGAGCTGGTAACATCCGTTTTTGTAACTTACTCAACAACAATCCAGCTGCACTAAATAAGTGCTCTACTGCCGCTGAGGACACTGGTTTGGCCAAGACAATTTTCGCACTTGCTGTTAGCAGTGGAAACCTATGTTCATTTTCCCAATAATTTAATGGTTGTGAAGTTGGTTGCCGTAATTTTTGAAACATGGTGACTTCATCCTCAAGGCATTTGTTTCTGGAGTCATCAAACTTAAATTTTTTGTTTGGTGGAGGATCAAAAAATAAGTCAAAATCACTTTTCGGTTTTTGTTCTACAATTCCTGCTACTTCACATACAGCAGATGAGTCAGAAGAAAGATTTAAATCTTTGATTAATGAAATAACAGTTGAAACAACAGACTTAGAAAAAGCGATCCAATCATTGGCTCATTTATTAGTGTCCACATTCCCTTTCTTCTTAGTAACAACTGACTTGACCATGTCTTCTATTTTGGCTTTAATGTCAACTCCAGTAAGGAATGCTGTAGTAACTGCCAGAGAACTGCCGCAATATGGCCAAAGTTTTTCTCCAATAATTTTCTGTAAGTTCTGACAATATTTCTTCACCATGCTGCTGGAACTTTCTTCAACATCAACAATAACTTTGTACAACTGATAGCCTAGGAAGAAGTAGAACAGCAAAATTAAATGAGATGTTATCATCATCATCAAATGCCGTGCCGGCTGGCGTAGGCGTTCATGGATCTCCACAGATCTCGGTCTTTGGTGTTCTGGATCAACTCTGCTGATGATATTCCTCCATGTCACCGGCTCAATCCGTCCAGCATCATTTCTCTTGGTCTGCCTCTGCCTCTCTTCCCCTCGATCTTTCCAGTTGTCACGATGTTCTCCAATGCCTCTCTTGTCATCACATGACCAAAGAAAGCTGTTTGTCTCTTTTTTATTGTTGTATATAATGTTCTAGTTTCATTAGCTTCTTTGAGGCAATCGTTAGCTACTTTGGCAGTCCAAGGAATTCGCAACATTCGTCTTAAAAACCACATCTCTGTTGCTTCCAAGTTCTTCCTAATTTGTTCATTTACATTCCAAGATTCGCTTCCATACAGTAAAACTGGTTCTATATAGCATTGTAGCACTCTCTTTCTTACATTCATTGGTAGCGACTTATTGCATAAGATACTCTTAATTTTCTGAAATGCGGCTTTTGCCTGCCCTATTCTGCGCTTAATCTTAATTAATATTCATTAATATAATTCTGTACGTTATCCATCTGATGTTATAAGTGCCCCTAGTTATTTAAAATTATCCACTTGGTTGAGAATTTCCCCTTCTATTTCTATATCACATTTTGGTGTCCCCATTTTCTTTGATATCACCATTGTTACTGTTTTCTTGATATTCAAGGAGAGCCCTTTCTGTGCACTCTCTGATACTACAATGTGCAATAATTGTTGTAGGTCTGTTGCGTTATCCGCCACCAATACTGTGTCATCTGCATAGCGTATATTATTTATATTATAACCTCCAACTAGTATTCCTGGCATCTCTTTGATCTCTCTCATTATTACTTCGCTATACAGGGAGAAGAGATCTGGTGACAAGACACACCCTTGTCGTACTCCTAGCTTTATCTGTTCGTAACTACCCTCTTTATTTCCCATTTTAATTGCTGCTACTTGGTTCCAGTAAATATTCTTTATTATTCTTAAATCTTTTCCATCAGTGTTGATATCTTCCAACATTTTAATCAGCTCATCATGTTTTACTTTATCAAATGCTTTAGTAGAATCTATGAAGCATAAATATATGTCTCTTTGTTTCTCTATTGACCTTTCTATTAGTGTTCGAAATATATATATTGCATTGTTTGTACCCTTTCCTTCCATAAAACCATACTGTTCTTCACTAATTTCCATTTTTATTTTCTTTCTTGTTCTTCTCATTATAATTCTGAATATTAGCTTAGTGACATGGTTTATGAGGTTAATTGTACGAAAATCTTCACATTCATTTGATCCTGGTCTCTTTGGTATTGCTATAAATACAGAGTTTAGCATATCAGTCGGTAAATATCCTTCTTCTTCTTCAGCGTTCCGAGCCATTGAGCTTCTTTGCTGCAGATACAATCCGTCTCCATTCGTCTCTCTGGTTGACCTTCTCTTGCCAGTCGTTGATTCCAAGTGCTTGTAGGTCTGTATATATATTATCTCTCCGCCGTCTTCTTGGTCTACCTCGGGGTCTACGGTCATTTATTTCCTGAGTGTAAGCGAGTTTTGTTTCCCTATTATCTTCTATTCTTTCTTTATGCCCCAGCCATTGTAGTCTATTAGTCTTCATGATACCAGTGATTAGCGGAAACTTAAGCAGATCATAAATGTCTTTGTTACTTCTTCTTTTCCACTCTCCACTTTGTGTATCCCTAATGGGTCCAAAGATGCGTCTTAAAACTTTGGTTGTAAATATCATTCAGCATTTTAGCATTTTGGTTAATATATCTACCCCAAATTCTCCCAATACTTCTAATTCTTCTACTGTGATTTCATCTGGCCCAGCTGATTTTCCTTTCTTCATATGTTTCATACCGTCAGCAACTTCTTCTTTTAGGACAGGTGGGCCTTCTAAGTTACTTTCTTCTGTTAATTCTTCCCTTTCTCCATGATATAATTCTCTTATATACTAATTCCACCTCTTCATTATAGCACATTCCTCCAATAATATCTTTCCTGTTTTTGATTTCAAACACCCTGTATTTATTCTTATTTTTTTTTCCCGTGAGCTCACTGATTTGTCTGTGCATACTTTTTTTTAAATCTTTAATGGAATTTAATTCAATTTGTTTGCATTGCTCGTTTAACCAACTTTCTTCCGAGTCAAACGGCTTGACCACTTCGCCACAGAGACTCCCTGAAAGTAGATAAAGAAATTCAAGAACAATAAAGAGTGACTGTGAAAAATAGGTGCAATGCAATAGCTAAAAATAGGTGCAATGCAATAGCTAAAATACAGTATTGTTCTTGAATTTCTTTATCTACTTTCAGAAACTCTTTATTAAGTCTCAAATTCTTAACCATTTTTCCCCCTTTCTTTAATCTTACTTTTATTTGTCCACATAGTGGTACATGATCACTATTATCACAACATCCAGCTTAAGAATGGAGGTGGAGGCGGTCACTGCGGCTCTCCGCTGGATGGAGAATACGACACACACACACACACATAGTGATTGTAGCTGACTCAGAAAGCATGCTGACGAGGGTGAGTAAGGCAGGCTTCGTACGGAGTGGCTTGCTTCGCTTCGGAGGTCACGGGTGACAAGCATCGTCTGGATCTTTTCTCCGGGGCATGCCGGTGTGCTGGGAAATGAACAGGCGGACAGATTGGCTGGCTCTGCAGAACTTGGTGGTGTATTGATACATGACAAGGCAGACGTGGTTGCGGCCTTGTGGGAGCACGTGCACACCTCGGAGGAGCAAATGGATTACCATGGTCTGGCAAGAATGAGGCAGCGAGGAGTGACGAGGAGATCTGGCCGACGCTCAACGCTCAGAGGAAAGGCGAGACGGACATATAATCAGATTGCTACTGGTACTATTAGTGTTGGAACTCTTCGTTGGCTGCTGAGGATGGGGACGGAGCGCTTATGGGAATGCCCCGAATGCTGTGATGTCGATTCCAAAATCAATCAATCAATCAATCATATTACCGTCAGCACCAGGCATTGTCTTTACATTAATTAATGCATTTCTAAATCTTTTATTAATAAGTATGTAGTCAATTTGGTTGTGTACTTTCATATCAGGGCTTTTCCATGTGTATAGTCGTCTTTTATGGTGTTTAGACCATGTGCTTTCAATTATCATATTAATATTTTCCCATTCTATTAGTTTCTCTCCTCGTTCATTTCTTGTACCTAAACCGTAATTCCCCACTATATCCTCTGTTTTTCCCTTTCCTACCTTTGCATTAAAATCTCCCAGTATTATTTTTATTTCTTGTGATCCAATTTGAGCTATTGCCATTTCTATTTCATCGTAAAAGTGTTGTATTTCTTCATCACTACTGCTTGTTGTTGGTGCATATACTTGTATAATATTTATATCTATTGGCTTGCCTTTGATTTTGACCATTATAACTCTATCTGAAATACACCAGTATCCATCCATAGATTTGGCTGTTTTTTCATGAAATATTATTGATACACCTTTTTCATGTGTGTCCCCTCTAGAATAAAATGTGTGTTTGTCGGTTATAATTTTGCCAGATCCCTTCCATCTCATCTCACTTATGCCTAGTATATTCATTTTCATGTTTTCCATTTCTCTTAGAACATTGTTTAACTTTTATAGCTCATGTAATGTCCTAACATTCCATGTTCCTACTCTAAATTTATTTAGTTTAGTTATAGTTTTAGTTTTGCCATCAGTAGCTGGATGACGGTCTGGTGTCACCTGTGGCTCATGACTGTCCCTACCGGACGAGGATGTCCTAAGACAGCCATTAACGTCGTTCACTAACTCTGAAATATGTCTTGTCATGAAGTATTGAGAAGATAATGTGGTGGTTTCCCCTTGCCTTCCACATTCATATGGTAGTCTTTTAACTCTGCCTTTGACAGCCATTTCCGACTGTCAGGACAAGTGAATGCCCTGCTCTGCTCAGCTGCAGAGTTGTCCACTTATTCCGGTGGATACCCGGTCCCCAGAGCTGTGTTAGCCACACCGTGGTGTGTTTCCATCCTCTACCGCGGGGAGGTGCAGTTGGGATTTTCCCTTCATAAAGTTATGGTCTATGACCAAAACTCTCCAGTACTTTTTAGAGGACAAATGAGATGTAGCACCATCAATTTCTAGTTTGTCAAAAAAGGTTTTGAATTTTCATGTATATACAGCATTCCTTTAATCTGAACAATATTTGGAACGTGGTTTAAGAATTCTTCATCATCTTCATTAAAGTAATGCGAGTAATTTTCTTAATGGGCATTGAAACTTTAGTAATATGATCACATGCGCACATTTATTAATGTATCCGGTGTCCCACCGCAAGATAAAGAATTGATACAGGTATATAAAGAAAAACGAAGGATAAAAGGCTTTAAACAGGTTTTTAAAAAAAAAAGTTGCTGTGACATGGCTACTGTCCCATGTGTCCCATGGGAAATATAAATGATTGCTGTCCCGTCCCATCCCATCCCATGGGACGTTTCCCATGAGATTCCCTTGGGAATCCCATTCACATGGACAAACCTGTGTTTTTGTTTTCCTCTTCTTCTATTTCCTCGTCTGGTTCTTTCTCTTCTGTCTGTGACATGGTATCTACTGTTTCTGATGTCTCGTTTTTTCACTTGAGCTGTTCTATCTTTTCTCTTTCTTCTCGGATTTTTGTCAGATTTTCTTCTGTTTCAGCCTATATTGCAGCCATTCCAGCGACATCCTGCTCAATCTTCTGCTGCACTTGCTTCAGTTCGTCCAGGATGCGCTGAACGGCTGTTATTTGCGTCTCTTGTGTCTGGTTTCTTTTCTCCTCTATGGTATTGTCAGTGTCAAATGTTCCAGCTTATATGGGATTCGACCCCATAACCGCCGGGTTAGGAGTAAGTGTAGACAGGAAAGGCCCCTATAACACGTCTAAAGACGCAATGGGCATATGTCCCTAGGCCCTTCTCTTCCCCCTCCCTTTAAAACAAAAATAGACCGATAGGTATTAGGTGGCTGTATGGTCAGTATGACGCCGGTCCTCTGTATTTCCCAAAACATTTCTCGGTACCCATTTATAGGCCTGGTCTGCTGGCAGCGCAGATAAGATTTTAAACATCGAATCCGCCCTATTGGGATCGAACACATAACCACCAGGACTACAGGAGAGCGTCAAGCCACTACTTCATCACGGCTTCCATGGACACTGTGATGCGGCGGTAGGAGCGGAGAATAATATAAAGATAATTGGCAAATGGCAACTGCAACTGTCGTCGCTGATGTGATGCTTCTTGAGCACTGGTAAAAGTGCTGACGCCTCGTGTTGTCTAGGCGGATGACTATGATGGTCCCAAGAGAAAGGCACTTCAACTTGACCAGTGGGGTGCCCTCACGCCCACGACTGTAACATTGTCAAAGACGACTCCAGTACACAAACACAACAAGCCCCTGGTTGACAGTTGACATATTACTAAAACTTTATTGGCAGCGTTGTAGCATCATTACTATTCCAACGTACGTCACTCGGCCAGCTGCGCACTCTATCTCTCACGGACATGACTACCCACTCTGCCACAGAGCGTCAAATGCTAACTTAAGGAACATATACGCTGATCTCACCGATGACCATACTTTCAATGTGCAGCCGCTCCACAGTTCTTCCACACGTACTCCGTTACTATCTTTCACTGGAGATAAGCCAACTTGCAACAGGCTTACATTAATGCGTGGCGTTGTTTCGGGTGGATGCCCTTGGCAGTTAGCTTACACCCGTACTAAAGTTCCAAACTTGTATAATGTTGGAGAATAGTGGCGGTCGTGTTGGTGTCCCGTGCTAAAGTGGAATCGCATCGTTTGGGTTGTCAAACGGCGCGATTCCGTGACGTCTTTCTACTAAGCTACAACGGTGCGTTTTGTTGCTACTTTTAGTGTCTAAAATCTACCTTTTGGTATCTATTATTATTTTATATGTGTGCACGCTATTTCCTTATTTCTGCTACTTGGCAGACACATTAATCTATCATAATAATAATAATAATAATAATAATAATAATAATAATAATAATACGACTAATAATAATAATAATAATAATAATAATTATTATTATATTGTTATTATTATTTGTATCTTAGAAGCTTCCTGCTATAGGTCTATGAATTGATAGCGCCATCACATTCTGGAGGCCAAGAGTAAGGAGGAATATGTGGCTAATCTGTCCTTTATTTTGGCAAACGACGCGCCCAGGCGTCGAATTTGGCTCCCACCGTGCTCATCACACTACCAGCGAAGTTCGTTATCAACTGCGCTGAAAAAGTATAAATATATCGGGATTTTAATTTGCAACAGTATTCCATAGACAAAGCTAGCATATTTTGACGTTCGATCAACAAGACTCATTACCTGTGACTTTGACTGGCACCTTGCCGTCTTGACAGGCGATAGTTTGTAAACTGGAGTTATGGTGCCAAGGAAAGGAGAGCTTGGAGTGAACAGGTTAAAGATTATGCTTCAATGGGATATAACGGAGAAAAAGAAGAAGATTGACTGGGTAAACACCGCCTGGGCTGAATTGTAGAGACCGCGTGTTTCCATGCAGTATGATAACTCTCTTGATCTGCCTAGTTCACTCCAGAGGAAAAGTAACACCAATACCTATGAAACAAGACCAGCTGCAGAAGCTTCCGGATCAGCATAACAATGCTACTCTCGGAACTTCGATCCTAGACCAGATGCCGACCAATGTTTAGGGTCTGGTCTGCCCTGCCATTATATTTAGTCTTAGGTAGCATTTCCTCGTATTTGCGCTCCTCCGCCCGAAGCGGTTAGTACAGTGTGGGGTGTCGGGTTTGGTCAGCGCTGCCTAACATTACGCGCTAACAGAAATGCTTGCTTGCTTGTGTTCGTTGGCTTGAGCTCCAACGCGAAGTCCTGTATGTCGGATGAAGGCATCCTGTTGTCCAACATCAGTGTGATGTCATACAGGACCTGAGGTTTGCATGAGTATCCGTTGTCCCATGTCTGGCTTATTGGTGTGCAGACTGGTGGTTCCTCGCCGTACAGGCAGACACTCTCCGACTTCGGAGGAATCGGCGATCCTATTGACTTCAGCCAGGACCCCGAAGGGACCTGTTGCCCAGGACGCTCGACGAGGACGCGTCAATAGGTCTTGGCCAGTATATACCCCGGCCCTGGTGCCTTGGAAACACCTCTGCGTCCCGCTAACAGAAATCAGTACCATCTTCTGGCAGATGGTTGCTCAGTCATATCTGACTAAGAGCCAACAAACGTCGCTAACAGAAGCAGGTAGTACCGACTACAGACATACAGTAGCTCAGTCATATCTGACTAAGAGCCAACAAACGTCGCTAACAGAAGCAGGTAGTACCGACTACAGACATACAGTAGCTCAGTCATATCTGACTCAGACATGACTTTAGCTGAGAATTAAAGTGATGTTTAATGGCCGGATAATCGACTTCATTGCATAGGGTTGTATCCCACTTGGCTCGGTCTCCATCATTAGACTGCTGGCAGAAAGCCTCGCACAAATCACGAACTCCATGCTCCAGCGACGACCTCCTGGAGTCTCCGAGAAAACTGCACTCGCAAACCAAACGACGGAGTCCCGAATCGAACCCACGGCCAAAGCGGCTTAACTACTTCACGAAGGAGATCGCTGTAAATTGTATTATTCCAACGATTTCAAGCGGTCCCACCCATTAATATTTCTGTGTATCACGTGATCCACACATATTGCCAGCACACTTTTTCTTGTACTTGATTTTATATTCTGCGTCCCGCCACACTTCTCGCAAAAAGATATAGAAAACAATTATGGTGGTTAGGGTAAGAGTAAGAAATGGCTAGTGTACACGCCTGGGTATGAATCTCCCACAAGCCGGGGATTTCTTTTAAATTTACGAGGAATCTCTTGTAGACCCATTCAATCTTCTGTTTTCTTCATCTCCATTGAAGCATAAGCTCTAAGCACCTCTCTGCAAGCTCTCCTTTCCCTAGCTGTCCCTCGCAGCTCCGTCCATGCCCTCCAGATATTATTCATGAGTGTTTCTACATATCTTTTCCGTGTGTTTTTCGGTCTTGCTCTATTTCTTTTTGCCCTGAGGATTCCAGACGAGGGCTTTAATAGTTATGCTAATCTCAGGTTTTATCAAAGTATATATCCAGCCCCGGTATGTTTTCTTCATGTCCTGGTTTATTGGTATTTGTCTGGTTATACTAATCTCAGGTTTTATCAAAGTATATATCCAGCCCCGGTATCTTTTCTTCATGTCCTGGTTTATGGTATTTGTCTGGTGTATACTAATCTCAGGTTTTATCAAAGTATATATCCAGCCCCGGTATCTTTTCTTCATGTCTTGGTTTATTGGTATTTGTCTAGTTATGCTAATCTCAGGTTTTCTCAATGGATATATCCAGCCCCGGTATTGGTATTTGTCTGGTTATACTAATCTCAGGTTTTATCAAAGTATATATCCAGCCCCGGTATGTTTTCTTCATGTCCTGGTTTATTGGTATTTGTCTGGTTATACTAATCTCAGGTTTTCTCAATGGATATATCCAGCCCGTATGTTTCTTCATGTCCTGGTTTATTGGTATTTGTCTGGTTTATACTAATCTCAGGTTTTATCAAAGTATATATCCAGCCCCGGTATCTTTTCTTCATGTCCTGGTTTATTGGTATTTGTCTGGTTATACTAATCTCAGGTTTTATCAAAGTATATATCCAGCCCCGGTATCTTTTCTTCATGTCCTGGTTTATTGGTATTTGTCTGGTTATACTAATCTCAGGTTTTATCAAAGTATATATCCAGCCCCGGTATGTTTTCTTCATGTCCTGGTTTATTGGTATTTGTCTGGTTATACTAATCTCAGGTTTTCTCAATGGATATATCCAGCCCCGGTATGTTTTCTTCATGTCCTGGTTTATTGGTATTTGTCTGGTTATACTAATCTCAGGTTTTATCAAAGTATATATCCAGCCCCGGTATGTTTCTTCATGTCCTGGTTTATTGGTATTTGTCTGGTTATACTAATCTCAGGTTTTATCAAAGTATATATCCAGCCCCGGTATGTTTTCTTCATGTCCTGGTTTATTGGTATTTGTCTGGTTATACTAATCTCAGGTTTTCTCAATGGATATATCCAGCCCCGGTATGTTTTCTTCATGTCCTGGTTTATTGGTATTTGTCTGGTTATACTAATCTCAGGTTTTCTCAATGGATATATCCAGCCCCGGTATGTTTTCTTCATGTCCTGGTTTATTGGTATTTGTCTGGTTATACTAATCTCAGGTTTTCTCAATGGATATATCCAGCCCGTGTATTGGTGTTTGTCTGGTTCTCTCGGCGAGCTCTGCACTGGGGATTCAGCCACATCATTTATTCCTTCTATTTTGCACCATTAAGTGAATGTTTGTAGTATATTTGTAATTGTGTTCGTTGTTCTCCGTGCTTTTTATCAATAAAATAATACCAGATTTAACGTTAGAATTGAATATTCTAAGTTGTGTGTTAAGTTTAATTTCTTTTGACTTCCACAAATGTCCTTGTGTTATACAAGCTTCTCTGGCCTTCTGTGTTCTTATTCTGATATCTGTATCTGTCCTACCTCCTTTGTCTACATTGCTACCTAGACAAGTATATGATTTTGCCTCTTACAGCTTTCTCCAAAGGAGACGATGTTAACATTTGCTTGATTTATTCTCATTATCTGTGACTTTCCCCAATGCATGTTTAAACCTAATTGTTGTGACATTCCAACCATTGTTGTTAGCTTATCCTGCATCTGATTTCGTGCGTGAGATAGGAGGACAATGTCGTCTGCCAAGTCCAGATCATATATATTTCTTGTCAAGAGAGTCCATTAGATTCCATGTCTGGCAGTGGTTATTGTTGTCTTCATAGTCCCCTCTATAGTCAGTCAGAATAGTGGAGGTGACAAAAGGCATCCCTGCCTCATCCCAGTTCTTATTTCGAAGGTCTATGTTAGTTCTTCTTCATGCAGAACGCTGCCAGTTATGACTCTACATGTTGCCTTATCTTAAGTTAATGATTGTCTGTGGTATTCCATAAAGTCTCATGGCTTTCCAAAGAGATTCTCTAGAAATACTAGCAAATGTCTTTTCATAGTCCACACTCCAATATTAAAGTGGTCAGTTCAGTTAGATGCTTTGTTCTGTTTTGACGCTCAGTGTTACTATCTTGTCAGTGCAGGATCTATTTGGTCGAAAACCTGATTGTTCATCCCTTAGTTGTTTGTCAATGGCATCTCCTAGTCTTTCCAGAACGATCTTGTTTAATATTTTCCCAGGACCTGACAGTATCATTATTCCTCTATAATTTTCACACTTCTGTAGGTACCCTTTCTTCGACAGCTTCACCAGATCTCCTTCTCTTCAATCTGATGGTATTACATCAATTTCTCACATTCTACTAAATCAGTGGTTCTCAACTGGTGGAGAATCCCCCCCCCCCTCCTGGAAACTCCAAAATTCCCCCCTCGGGGGAGTTTCCAGGGGGGGGGGGAATGAAGATTATATCAAGATTGCGTTAATACAAGAACCGATTACTTGATCTTGTTTTTCCTTTCATACTTTACGGTTCTGTACGTCTCACACTTCTAAAATTCATTTTATAAAGTAAGTAGACCCACAAATCACGTTTTCTGTGGAAGTCTAGACTTGTTTTATTATGTGCTATTAAATTTAGCTTCAATTATTACGTATAAGTGTAGGGGCAGGGGGAAATTTTTAGGGAGGAAATACGAAAGGGGGGGGGGGGAGGGGAGATGACGTTCTAAAATATGGTGAGGGAGGGGGGGAATGACGTCCTAAAAATATGGTGAAGGGGGGCATGGGCCAAAAAAAGTTGAGAACCACTGTACTAAATAATCTGTGGAGTAATTCAGCTGAGGTGTCGCGTTAGTTTTTACATGCCACTACTGGGATACCATCTGGATCAGCATGTTTCCATACTTTAGAAGTTAGATAGCTTTACAGATCTCTTCTTTAAAAGGTCTCTCGCAGTTGCTATCCAGCTCCACGACTGCAGGATGGATATCCAAAGGACTTCTAAAATTAGTTTACTCAGGGGTTCTTCAACATATTCAGCCCATCTGCTTAGTTGATACTTAATGTTAGTGTGAACTTTCATATTTCTATTTTTTTTATCAGTCTCTTTAGTTGATTATATGTTACTGCTATCTTTTTTGTGGTACTGTAAAGGTCTGTTTGGTTTCCTTTAGATGCTTCTTCTTCTTCCTCTCTTGCTAGATTTTTTTTTAGCATATCCTTTACAGGACTTAGCTGTCAACACCAGCATCTTTCAGCTGTATGTTGATCTCTTGGCAAGATTACGCTCAGTAGTTTGCCATTACTTTCTGAGCGGCCGGCTCACATACCCCGTAAGTTACCGATGCGATTCGAACCACTGCTGATTTGAACCGTCATCACGTTACCGACGAGAGTATATGAGATTACGGAGAAAAGTCATAACCTCTAAGCCACGAAGCCGGCCTTACTAGATTATCTATATATTATTGTTATTAATCCGCCTTTACCCGCCTCGTAAATTCTTTATTAGCTTCCACCTATTTTTCTCGGGTTGTGACCTTCTAGCTTTGTTTTTGCAATTGTTTAAATCTGCTTTCTTGCTTCTTCTTTCTTCTAACTTTCTAAAGGTGTCAGGCGTTATCCATGCTTTATGTAAACAACATCAAATAACACGAAGTAATACAGCTCTTCAGAACACAATTACGGAAGACAAAGAATCTTAAATGTTCTGGCACCTTGCCGTCTTGATAGACGATAGTTTATAAAATGGAGTTATACTTCTCCATAACACAAAACCTGGGCTGAATTTAGAGATCACGTGTTGCCCATGCACGTGATCCTTGTCCCGGCCTGCCAAGTTTACTCCAGAGGAAAGCTCATACCAATACATCTGGAACACGACAAGCTGCAGAAGCTACCAGATCAGCAAAGTAATGATCTAACTGTCCATTGCTAGCAAGGAGGGCACCTCTTGGTGGTAGTTCGCCTCTGTACAAGGGGGAGGTGGTCGTGCGTTTGTGGGACCAGGTGGAGAATGTGGAGGAACAGATTGAGAACCCATATGTGGAAAGATTGAGATTGGGGGGGGGGGGGTCGGCAGGGGTTCTGGAAGACTCTTCAAAACTGAGAGGGAAGACCAGGAGAACTTTTAATCAGATAGCGGTGGGAACGATTAGTAGTGCGACTCTTTGCTTGCTGTTGAACGAGGGGACGGAACACATATGGGAATGTCCCGAGTGCAGTGATGTCGGTTCTTAATTCAACTCAACAACTCTAACTGTCCATTACGGAACTTGCATCTGAGACCAGTTGCCGACTAAGACTTAGGGACATTCTGCTCTGCCATGATATTTTAGTCTTTAGGTTGCATTTCCTGGCACCAGGATAAGGCTTATATCCTGCCAATTGCGCTCATCCGCCGGAAACCGTTAGTGCAATGTGGGGTTTCGGGTTTGGTGAGCGCCGCGAAACATTTGCCGCTAACAGAAAGCAGGTTGTACCGTCTACTGTCATACGGTAGCTCAGTCATATCTGACTAAGACCTGACTTACCGTACAATTGCCTAGAAAATCAATATGGGGCTGATAACAACGTCCTGCAAATAACATGCAACATGTTATGTTTATTTCTACCTGGCCCGGAAAGAAGACTGTCAAATCTAATCTCACAGAGGACATGAGAGTAACCATGCCGACAAGGCGTGCCAGTTTCTTCCGTTAAAATTAATGATGTGCTTAACTTAAGCGAGATATTGCAATAAACATGGCCGAACATTCGCGCAACCATATTTCCAAACGTGATCGTATTTTTCTTTTCGTAATTACACTTCATCAATTTTTGTCTCTATCTTGGGGGCGTTTTCCGGGCATCTATCTCGTTTTTATCATAACATTCTTCGGTGGATTTATTCTCAGCCAGCGAATAGATGCGTTTGTTTTATATTTCTAATCTCAATATGTTTTTCTTTTTGTTTCTGTCCATGTTTCATCCCATTTCTTGCAAGCTGTTCTGCTGTGTTATTTATGTCATATTTGGTGAGGACGTATGTGTTTTATATTTATTACCTTAACTAGTTTAATTTTTTTTGCCACGTGTTTCATACTATTTCTTACATTGGTTATTACCGTTTTGTTTATGCCAAGATATTGAAGACGCGTATATTTTATATTTTACTGGTATCTGGTTTTCAGCAGTTTCTATGTTGTCAACTGAACAGGGCTGTTGTATATGATCTCATCGTGACATAATTTTTATTTTACCACAGAAGGTTTAAAACATATCCAATGGAATACCCATTAGGTTTCCACAGCTTCGCACCCGTACATTAAAGCGTGACTTAATACGTATCCTCTTTGACCGATCCAGGAAAATATGCATATAGGAGACACTGACAGAGGAATTTAAAACTCTAAATAATATCTTACACCTTAATGATTTATAAAGCGCCACTGCCAACAACCGAAATCAACACCCAACGAAACAAACTCAAGGTATTTATCCAACTAACCTTTCGAGCGGATGACGCAATACAACGTCCACAGGACCGGCTTATTACAGCAGTCAGCCGAACATTTTATGCTACAACTCCAGTTATTAGATACAGAACTACACATATTTCCACCCCAGCAGTAGAAGAACCTGTGCTTCTATACGCCAAATCCAACTGTATTCATCAATTTACTTGCAAGTGCCAGTCTACCTACATCATCAGAACAGAGTGACAGTTGAGTAACAGGGTGGTGGAAAACATCCTCAATTGGATTGACAGAATAATACATAATGGTAATGAATCGCACCGGAAATCTCCTACGTCATCGACTGGACGGCACATGTTGGAAACCGATCACGTGTTTGATACATACATTGCGTTTCGTGTGTTTTTTAACACACGAAATGGTCGTATATTAAAGCTGGCAGAGGCAATCACCATTCATTTACAGAAACCAACTTTGTGCAAACAGAAAGACGTGTGTGTGTGTGTGTGTGTGTTGTATATATTTCAGATTGAAGGATTTATCTACTTACTTTAGTATATGTTGTGTGATTTCTGCAGTATGTACCTGACGAGATGCAGCGAAATGTGTCAGGCAATAAATCGGGCAATCTATTGTATGTGTCTTTGTTATTAACATCTAGAATGTGAAACTATCGTTTTGAATTTCCATAGTTACTGGCAAAAGTTCGATAGTCACAACCAATATTTTCATTATGACCATCAACACTTTCATAGTTACCACCAACATTTTCATTATGACCGACAACACTTCCATACTTACCACCAAAATTCCCATAGTTACTAGCAAAACTGCCATAGTTACCATCAGCATTTTCATTAGCACCAACAATACTCCCATAGATACCACCAACATTTCCACAGTTACTGGCAAATCTTCTATGGTTACCACTAACATTTCCATTGTTACCAACAACACTTTCATAGTTAACTCCAACATTTCCATTGTGACCAATAACACTTCTATAATTACCACAAACATTTCCATTAAAACTAAGGAAACGTCGATAGTTACCACCATCATTTTCATTATGGTCAATTTTCATAGTTACCACCAACATTTCAATTATTACCACCAACACTTTCAATGTTACCGTCAACACTTCCATTGTTAACGTCAACACTTCCATTGTTACCACCAACACTTCCATTGTTACCACCAACACTTCCATTGTTACCGTCAACACTTCCATTGTTCCATTGTTACCACCAACACTTCCATTGTTACCACCAACACTTCCATTGTTACCACCAACACTTCCATTGTTACCACCAACACTTCCATTGTTACCGTCAACACTTCCATTGTTACCACCAACAATTCCATTGTTATCACCAACAATTCCATTGTTACCGTCAACTTTTCCATTGTTACCACCAACACTTCCATTGTTACCACCAACAATTCCATTGTTACCACCAACAATTCCATTGTTACCGTCAACACTTCCATTGTTACCACCAACAATTCCATTGTTACCACCAACAATTCCATTGTTACCGTCAACACTTCCATTGTTACCACCAACAATTCCATTGTTACCACCAACAATTCCATTGTTACCGTCAACACTTCCATTGTTACCACCAACAATTCCATTGGTAACACCAACACTTCCATTGTTACCACTGTGTAGGGGTTGAACCCGCTACCTTGACATCAGCACATCGGATGTTTAAGAACGAGGGCTCTTATCAGGTTGGCCCTACTGACCTCCTAGGTACTGTTTACGAACGAACGTGTTTATCCATTCTGCCATGCTGACCTTCTGGTACTGCTTGTACTGAAGCTATCGGATCTTGTCATTTAAAAAAAAAATACTTAAAAAGTTGCATATTCTTTACAGGACCTCGCAGTCAACCCTATCATGTGTTGTTGTTGTTGCTGTTGTTGCTGTTCGTGATCTCTTGACAAGGTTACGTTCAGTAGTTTGCCATTGTTTTCTGAACGACCGGCTCTCATACCAATACTTTAAAAAAATCAACGCAAGACGGTTGGTTTGCTGCTAAATCTCCTGCAGACGTGTTTCGAACGCGGTTTGCGGGATTACGAACTGCGTCCGTCATTCACCTCTTCGCCGATCTTGCCATTAGCGGTCGTTAAATGAATCCTCCAGGATTTACCTGTCACACGCAGATGCCCGAACCAATGATTAATGGTTCAATAATGAGCAACTACAATGAGTGATAGCAGTCGCGGTTGTGGCTCAGGCTAGCCTGCCGGTTTGATGGGCATGTATTCGGATCCACATAGGACGGAGTTGTGGTGTTGACCGGGCTACAAGGTCACTGCAGGTAAATTCTTCTACATACTCCATGCCATGTGGCGCTGGCGATCATGTCTGTCCACAGCCTTCTGTCTCGTGTACTGCCAATCTTGTTGTAGTCCACGCCGTGTGGCGCCGGCGATCATGTCTGTCCACATCTTTCTGTCTCGTCTACTGATATTCCACCACACTCTTTCCCCACACCATATATGCTGAATTAAGGCATTTATGAAAAAAAAAAGATGCACCCCCATTCCCACATCTCCAATTCACAGCTTCCCACACCCCATTTTGGCGACGCCACTGAAAGCATTGCTCCTACGTCTCAATCTAGTTACACAACAGACTATCACGACCTGGACGCTGCCGCTTGAGCGGGAAGCAGGAAAATTGACAGTGTGTCACACGGGATAATCACTGAAGCAAACATGCTCGGGAGAGCTCCACTGGGCAGCCAAGATTTGATATGAACTTATTGGTCCTGGACTTCAGTCATGGAGCGACCGGATGTGCTAGTGTTGTCTTCTTGAGGAAGGAAAGAACTTCCTGTTTCATTTCTTATCGGGGTCACCCAGGCAGAAGCTGTTTGGATTAATGATTTCCTTTTGTTTGAATGGCGGTATTTTTGTATAGCTAGTAGATCGATCTCCCACGCCAGTCGGGATGGTATAGAAGCAAGAAATAAAAAAGTGCGTCAATACAGAGATGTCTGTGTACAAAACGGAGAAATATCTTGGAAGTGCGACGTGCGTCTGTGTATCTGAGTGGTTGGTATGGATTGTTGTAAAATACAAAAAGTCATGCCATTACCATAATCTGCTTCTTCTACCGCAGATCTTTGCAGCTGTCACAGTGTTAATCAATACCTATATTGTCATTATATAACAAAAGAGAACTGTTTGACCCTATCTTATATATGAGTATAATGTTCTCCTTTCATTGCTCTATGCTGCCTATTATCTCATTATATTATAAACAAAGATAACTGTTCATTCCAATATAATATTTGAGTAGTGTTCTATTTTCATTGCTCTATGCTGCATATTATCTCATTATATAAACAAAGAGAACTGTTTGTCTCTATCTTATATTTGGGTACAATGTTCTCCTTTCATTGCTCTATGCTGCCTATTATCTCATTATATAAACAAAGAGAACTGTTTGTCTCTATCTTATATTTGGGTACAATGTTCTCCTTTCATTGCTCTATGCTGCCTATTATCTCATTATATTATAAACAAAGAGAACTGTTTGTCTCTATCTTATATTTGAGTAGTGTTCTATTTTCATTGCTCTATGCTGCCTATTATCTCGTTATTTAACCAAAGCAAACTGTTTCCCTCTATCATTCATTTGGGGATAAGCTTCTACTTTCATTGTTCTATACTGAACAACGCAGGATAAGTTGCTAGAAATAGAGTAGGAATATTTGTGTTTTTGGTTAATGTAATCATGAGACATGAGGAAATGGAGAGACTGGTGTATGGGATGCCTAATCAGCGTGGAAAGCAAACTATTATCATATCATCATCGCCAAGTGCCAACGAGCCTGAGCCAGCAGCACTGGATATTCCCGGAGGGTAATGAAATCAGGTCTTTTAATAGTAACGATGAGAGTGTGCAGTAGGAGTTAGGAACCTCAACCACCAAGGACAAGAACAATGATGGAACCTGGGATCACCAATAAAGCAAGGAAAATAATGGAGAACGACAGACAGACAGACAGACAGACAGACAGACAGACAGACAGACAGACAGACAGACAGACAGACAGACAGACAGACAGACAGACAAACAGACAGACAGACAGACAGACAGACAGACAGACAGACAGACAGACAGACAGACAGACAGACAGACAGCCAGCCAGCCAGCCAGCCAGCCAGCCAGCCAGCCAGCCAGCCAGACAGACAGACAGACAGACAGACAGACAGACAGACAGACAGACAGACAGACAGTATTCTTTGGAGAATGACCAAGTGTGCGGACAGACGAAAACAAATAAACAAACAAACAAATTACTTCTTGAAGAACAGACAAGCAGACGGACAAACACACAGAAAAACAGTAAATACAAGAAGAAACGTTATCAACCAATAAAATAGATTTATCATTTACAAAACATCCTAATTTATGCCGACACCCTCGTGTAGTCTTCTTTGTTGCTGAAGCCGAAATCTGCATGAGTAAGACCCCTGGGGCATTACAAAGTAATGTCCTGCAATATTGGGAACAATTCAAGGAGACTGCTATCGAAGGCAAAAGAAACAAGAAAATGAGTACACGAATTGAATGTTTGAATACAAATGAATAAGTAAGGTATTCTCAAATGAGACGTGACATTTCAGTTCTTTTGTTATCTCTTTCGTCTGTTACCCATTTCTTGTTGAATTATGTTCAAAGAGAAAGAACATCAGAAATGATGAAATCATGACTAAAGTGGTGGTTATAGCAGCGCTGGATTTCATTGGAAAACAACAAGTTAAATAGTTCGGTCACATAACTAGCCTACCAACTAACAGTATACCACAACAAGCATTGAGGTACAGACAAAATGGAGTCATAAGAACAGACCGACCATGTAAACGATGGACAGAGGGAATAACCGAGTCCATGGGAATCTCGAAATAAGAAAATCATAACGGACACTCTCCCTCTGTTTATGCTTCGCCTCGACACCCCAAGGTACAAGAGGAACAAGATGAGATGGTGATGATGATGACTGATGTTGATTTATTATTTCAAATACAAAGTGCTGTACAAATTCATCGATCACGTACCATCGTCATAATGAAGGTTGGCTGTGATATGTCCCCAAAAGACTCTGTCACATCTGGGAGTGCACTCTGACAGACTTCTGTTCGTCCGCGTCTTGATGATGTCTATCCATTCCCATCTGTGCCTAACCGCTGAACGCCTGTCTTCGCCTGTCAGAACTCAGTTTAATGTGTATCTGGCATTTTACGGGAATGTAAATGTTTTTTGTTTTTTGTTTTGTTGTAGCTAGCTTTTAACTCAAGCGTAGTCCATACAGAGCTTCTACTTCTTCTGCACTGATTTTTGTGCGTGGATTAGCTTTCCCTATTACCAGAGTCTCTCGCTATCAGGCCAACCCAACTTCTGAGGCACTTGTAATTTACTTCAGACAGAAGTCAATGTTTTAGTCCAACTAACCGGTGTAGGCCGGTATCCCTGGTCTAGGGATTACACGATTTTCTCTATAATCCCGTGTACTCTCGTGAGTAACGTAACGTTTGCGAGAATCGGTAGCGGTTCTCTCCGCGTCGGTAACTTACGGGGTATGTGAGCCGGTCGCTCAGAAAGCAATGGCAAACTACTGAGCGTAATCTTGCCAAGAAATCAACAATCAGCTGAAAGCTGCTGATGTTGACAGCGATGTCCTGTAAAGGATATGCGAACAACAACTAAAAAAACAACCGGTGTAGGGGTTTCACATTTGACCCTAATTTACACTGCCGATTGAACAGGGGATGACAGCTGCACGTGACTGAGAAGCCTGAAAACCAAGGTCATTAACAGATACGGAAATCAACGTCTCGATAAAAACAAACAAATGGAAATCAGGAAATGATCTTGGAAGTAAAGCCGCAGTTATGATATTGATCACATTGGAGGTCTGCCCTTGGCTTGTCGAATGAGTTGCGGCAATCTTTTATGAGCGTAAAATTGCACTACGGACATCTGACCGTCGTACTAATGACTATTACACCTGGGCTGCCACAGGAATCGGCCATGTTCCCAGTGCTCTTTAATGTCTTACCAGTAAAGTCGCCGCTATTGAGACACAAAGTATTGGAAGAATCTTCACATTTGCAGATGATGTGTTGATGTACAGAGAAGAGAAAGGGAAAGTATGGCTGTAGACTTACATATGACAGTAAACATGGAGGCGGAGTGGTGCAGGAATGCAGGGTCCGTTATAAACCCAGACAAAGCATCGATTGTGAGGTACTCCCTGGACAACCGAATCTTGAAGGCAGATATCCCTGGCATACGGGAGTGCGGGGGAATGAACAGGCTGATAGGCTGGCAGATAATGCACCTCTTTGTGGTAGATTACTTATGGACAAGGGAGAGGTGATAGTGCGCCTGTGGGACTAGGTGGAGAAGGCGGGGGTACGGATTGAGAATCCGTATGTGAAAATAATGATATTACGGGAATCGGCAGGGGTTCTGGAAGAATCTCAAAACTGAGAGGGAAGACCAGGAGAACTTTCAATCAGAATGCGGTAGGAGTGTGACGCTTCGCTAGCTGTTGAACGAGGTGACGGAGCGCGTATGAGAATGTCCTGAGTGCAGTGATGTCGGTTTTTAGCTCACCTCGACTCAACTCAATTCACATTGGCCATCGACATTGTGTACAAAAATATATATGGGGTTATAGATGTATAAATCAACGTTTCGACAAAAGTTGTTATCAACCTAAAGAAAATGGAAAACAATAATATTTAACTAAAGGCAGAAGTATCTTTATTCATGAACAGATACGTTTATGCGAACATAACCACGAAGGTCGCTGTAGTATAGTGGTCGACGCTCGTCCGCTGCCACGGTGGTCATGAGGTCGATACTCATCATGAGAGTGCAGTCACGTGTGAGGCAACCAGGACTGTAAGAGCTGTGAAGAAAAGGCAGGACAGAAAAAACCACTGCAGGAAATCCTCCTCCAGAAACGTCAAGCATTCTTTGTCCACATTGTCAAAGAACATTTCGAGCCAAACTAGGCCTTATCAGCCAACTTAGAACTCACGGCTCCGTACTTTCAACCCCACTGGATGAAATGAATGGTCATCGTCATTCTGGATGGACAAACAACATAACTCATCATGGCGGTTTCAATATTTTTTTACAGGTGACATAGGTAGACTGGGTCGACGCAGCCTACAATTGGTGTCTGGAAATGTTTTGGGAAGTAAATGCCGCCGGCGTGATACCTGTCGCATCAGCCTGTTAGTGCCGTTTGGTCAACACAAATACGGGTCTCGCCCCATATGCCCAGGGAGCCTTAGGTGTGTAACAGAGATGTTTACTTTATAACCGTGGCATTCAGTAACCCGGGACCATCACACCGGATGTCCGTGCAGTATAGAAAAACATGAATCGAAACAAATACGGAACAACCAGGGTGGAAATTAATTCGAAAATACGGGAAATAATAGGAGTTGTTGTTATTACATCAGTACAAGAAGTGTTTGATGTGCCGTGTGTGTGTGTGTGTGTGTGTGTGTGTGTGTGTGTGTCTGTGTCTGTGTGTGTGTTTGAGTGCGTGTGTGTGAGTGTATGTAAATGAGTGAGTGAGTGAGTGAGTGAGTGAGTGAGTGAGAGAGTGAGTGATTGAGTGAGAGAGTGAGTGAGTGGGTGAGTGAGTGAGCGAGCGAGCGAGCAAGAGTGAGTGGGTGGCTGAGTGAGTGAGTGAGTTATTGAGTGAGTGAGCGACCGAGCGAGTGAGCGAGTGAGTGAGTGAGTGGGTGGGTGGGTGTGAGTGAATGAGTGAGTGAGTGTGTGAGTGTCTCGGTTGGTGGGTGAGTGAGTGAGTGTGTGAGTGGGTGGGTTGGTGGCTGAGTGAGTGGGTGGGTGGGTGGGTGTAGAGTGAGTGAGTGAGTGAGTGAATTAGTGAGTGAGTGAGTGAGTGAGTGAGTGTGTGTGTTTCTTTTGTTCGTGAACTTTCCAGTCACAACACGTTCATTCGCTTTTCAAAGCGAAATACTCGTGCAAAGACAAAAGCGTTACAATTCCTAGTCTTCCCAAAGGATTCACAACCGAATAACAAATAATCCATCCCTCATTGGCATACACCATTGAGCCAGTATTACAATCCCGCGTCCCATTTTACGGGAAAGTAAATGGCTGACTGGCCTGACTGATAAGCTTCTGGGCACACATCACTCAAGTACTGTTGATTGACGTACTGGTATGTCAGACTGTGAATTGAGAAGCTGCCATATATTTAAAATACAGTACACATATAATTGTGCATACCACTAAGGAGGCAGAGGGATACGTAAATTAACCATAATCATTTAGGGGTCAGCATGGCCGAGTGGATAAGAACGCACGTTATTAAACATCCGGTGTGCTGATTCCGAGGCAAGGGGTTCAACCCTTAGATCTGATAGTTGGACTAAATGTTGACTTCTCGTCGCTGACTTTGGGACGTTAATTACAAGTACCTCTGAAATTGGAGTGGGTTCACCTGTAGGCGAGGGACACTAGTAATAGGGAAAGCTATTCAACGTAAAATTCAGTCCAGTACTACAAGAAGTAGTGTGTATGGACTACGGGTGAGTTCAAAGCGAGCGATCGCCCCTCCCCCCCCCCAAAAAAAAAACAAAAACACAACAACAAACAAACAAACAAACAAACAAAACAAACAATAAAATCATCTCCGCATCAAAAGTCTACTGTAATGAGTCTAAGGTAACGCAATCGGCCCTTGCGTTGGCCAAATCGAATTCGGGTGGTATGTGGTTGAAAAGCGTAGCACACCAGAATCATATACAAATACAGAAATTAACGTTTTGACAAAAGTCTTTGTCAGCATACAGAAAATGAAAAAAACAAGAATACTTAGCTGAAAACAGAAGAATCTTCATTCATTCACCGATGTTCACACAGGCATAACCATGAATGATGTGTGGCTAGACGCTAGAATGCAGCACCGATGTTCATACAGACATAACCATGAATGATGTGTGGCTAGACGCTTCAATGCAGTACCGATGTTTATACAGACATAACCATGAATGTTGTGTGGCACGACGCTCGCCTGCCGCACCGATGCTCTTGGGTTCGATGCGCATCAGGGCGTTTTTGAAATTTCACAAATTGATCTCGGCCCCTAGGTCGACCCAGCCTGACGTGGGTAGCAGGAAATGCCTGGCCCAACATTCCAGGATGTCCTTGGAGCAGATCCAATATCCAACATGCCAGTATGTCCTTGGAGAAGATCCAACATCCAACATGCCAGTATGTCCTTGGAGCAGATCCAACATCCAACATGCCAGTATGTCCTTGGAGCAGATCCAACATCCAACATGCCAGTATGTCCTTGGAGCAGATCCAAAATGCCAGTATGTCCTTGGAGCAGATCCAACATGCCAGCATGTCCTTGGAGCAGAACTGACATATGTTCCCTATCTATAATTTTGTTTTAAGTTTTTTTTTAATTTATTGAAACACGCCACTCTTCATGGCGCATTACCTTTATGTGATAGTCCGAAGTATGTAAAATAGGCACAGGAACAAGTGTTACATGTCCATTGCGATAACGTGTCAACTTCTTCTTTTGTAATACTGTTTTTTTTTTTTTTTTTGCGTGAAGGGTTGCAGAGAAGAGGCAGATGTAAGTTTTTGTATTTCGATTGTCTTTGTTGTTGGTGTTGCTTGCACTAACATCTCATATGATTTCTTCAATGTTACTGAGTTGAGATGAGTTGAGTTAGAACCGACATCACCTGCACTCAGGACATTCCCATACGCTTTCCTTTCCGTCCCCTCGTTCAACAGCCAGCGAAGAGTTATACTAATAATCGTTCCCACCGCTATCTGATTGAAAGTTCTCCTTGTCTTCCCTCTCAGCTTTGCAATTCTTATAGAACCCCTTGCCGTTTCCACATATAGGTTCTCAACCTGTTCTCCTGCCTTCTCCACCTCGTCCCACAGGCGCACGACCACGTCTCCCCTGTCCATAGGTAATCTTCCACTAATTCTGTTAATTCCCTCCGCTCTCCCGCATGGCCAGGGCAAAAAAAAAAATGCATTTCTCATAATCTGTGACCTCTGAAACGAGGATAACCATTCCACACGAAACATTCCTTTCTTCCCCTAACCTAGCATACTACTTGAGTCCGTAATGAATGCAATGTGTGCTGCAGTGGTCTTCTCTAACCAACGGAATGCCGCTGTTACTGCTTACAACTCCATTCTCATGCTAGAGGTCGTAGTCTCATATGCCAGA